>PPHD01016544.1:0-15504 GCA_002909625.1 Bambusicola thoracicus
GGATTTCAAGTCTGATGGATAATCACAAACCACAAAAAACACAGCATATGAAGTTATGTTTCTTTGTTGTTTTGCGCATAGTGTTTTGTATCAGTTGGTCCTGATAATGCACCCTTTGAGATGTAATTTAAGTTCCTTGTGGCTTTTAATGCAGCATATAGGAATGTCAGGAGTTTTAATAAGTGCGTGCCGGAGCCATCTAGAATCACAGAAGTAATCGGTAGTGTTTGTAATCCTGCACATGGAACAGCCTGCGTGCTTTCATCCTGCACTTCTCTTTACAGGAATGAAAAAGGTGAGCCAAGTTGGAAATTACTTTGTGGTGCTGATAGGGCAGAAGGATAAAGCTCAGGGAACTCCACACACGAGTCCCGAGTCAGGTGCCTTACTAGTAGTGTGATCTGGAGAGTAAGCTTGATAGCATCTGTCTCCCCATTTAGTGCAGCACAGCCTTCTGCTTTATTTGCTGTGGGCATTGCTGTTGTCACAGGAGTGCACAGGAGCAAGAGCAACATGTGGCAAAACAAATTGTCTGTAGTAAAGTAAACTTCAGTCTCGCATCAGTGTTGAACTCCACTGTGGCACATTCTCCAGCAGAGCGAGAAATAATGGGGGAGGAGGGCAGAAAGATATATCTGCATTACAGATATTTTACATTCTGCTGCTCTGCTCCATGGTATGAGGGTGCCTAACAAGTGCTGTAAGCATTGCTCAAAATGCAGTGCTATAAAACAGCAGGCTTTGAGGGACAGAAGGAGAATCTTCCTTCTCTAGTGCATAATTCTGTTAAATTTGGAGTTCTCTGACAAGTAAATCTGTTACCCCTATGCTTTTTTTCCTTCATTTTGACTGCGTTGCTACTTTAGTCCCACCTGATGTGGTGGCTGTACTTGTTACACAGAAAGACTGCAGTTTTTAAGCTGTTCATTCTGGGCTACCCGCATAAATTTTACATGTAACATTGCTCAGAGAAGACAAAGTCTCCTAATAAAAGAGAACATGCGGACATCTCTGTTCTGTTTGCTAGTCACTGAATTCAACCGAGCAACAAAAAGTGAAGGTTAATGCATCTGCTTTTCAGTGTAATTCATGTACAGAGATTGCAACTGTCTGCCTACGGCATCCCATGTGACATGGAGGCAAAATGAGCAGAAAGAATCAGAGTGTTGCTGCTATCAGTGCTAATACACATAGTCGCTCCCAGCTTCTGGCTGTCTCCTTACTGTTGAGGTGGTCAAGATACAAGTTCGCTGTCAGTGATGCCAAGACTTCAGTTACTGTCCTGCAAAGTGTTATAAAATCTGCTTTTGTGCTTTATAGGCAAGCTGTGGATGAGAGGCTTGAGAACTGGTGCAACTGTGTGTTACTAGGTGAGAAACTTGAAGGTTTTTCAGTGAACACAGTCTTCCTTCTGATCCTGAGAGATCTGATTTTCAAATCCCTAGATCGACTCTATTTTAAATGTGGTTAGTTAGACCACTGTATCACTTTCAGGCATAACTGCTAGGTCCAAGCCAACTTGCATTTTTCTTTCACTGAAGCTTTCTGCAGGAACAGCTCCAGAAAATTTTATGCCACAGTAATACTTCCCTTCACTTCCCTTCACCACAACTGTCTTCTCTCAGCTCTTCATGGAGTCGAATCAGAGATTACTGCTCCTCCTGTCAAGCACCATAACTTGTTTCCTTCTAGACTCTTCTCAGCTTAATGGGAAAGCAGTACAAGTGCCTCTGAACTGTATTTCGCAGCTGTTGCACGTTGAGGCGAGAGAAGGAAATGCTATTTGGTTGTCAGAAAATTTAACTGTCTGCAGCTCATTGTGAAGGATGAATGGGTTATCTGCGATATTTGTGATTTAAATACAGTCGAGATAATGTCTTGACTGCTGTGGTATCCATGCTGATACATGATGGTGAGGCACATTTTGCTTTGAGGTTTGTAATATACCACTGCTCACTCAGACATTAACTATATTGGGAAATGTAGAGGCAAATGTGCTTTGTTCCTCATTTGTTATGTTGCTATGAAATACAGAGATGAATTTATCCAGCTACTGCAAACAGAATCATTGCCTCTTATTGAGTCTTGCAGAACTCTTTTCTAACCATTAAGTTTTACTGCAGCAGCTTCTGCATTGGGAACTTAATGTAAGTTATTACGTAGTTCTGCTTTTCAGTGTAAAAAAAAAAAAAATATCACTGGCTAATCCTTCTTCTGTTTCTTGGAGTAAGTGAAATGAATGTTAGATAACAGTATTTTGAAAGAAAACCTCTTTAAATCAGGCAACTGTGGTTAGAATTACTGGTATGTGGGTCTAGGCTGCTGGAAATCTGTGCTGTTATTTTAACACCTGTAAAAGCTATAGAAACACATGCTAAACTATAGGAATACCAAAGCATGACCAGCATGTCTGCACCAAGTGAAACAATTGCCCTTCGCTTGTGCCCCCTATGTTTTCGATGTTGAAACAGAAATTTGTCTGGTTATAATAGCTCTCATACTTCCCTGTAATTAATTGCTTGTACAAAACTGCTGCAGAGATGCTGGTAAATTCTAAGTTGAGGTCAGACTGCGTGGGTTGTAGTAGGTAGAAGGATGATTTAGAAATCACTTTAGTTTTTGCTCTTGATGAGCCTCCTAAACTTTCTTTTGAGGGAAGAAGAGATTTGAAAATACGTGAATTACTTTTCTGAATGAGTAATGCTATAGATCTGTTCAAAAGCCTCACTAACTTTAAGCAAATGTTTGAAAGTTCTGTAGGTCAATGTTATAGAAGGATTTTTTTTGTATGACTTAGAAAATTAGGATGCTACTTTGGGTAATTGTGCAAATTTGAAAATTAAGGCTTTTGAATTCATTTGTTGAGCTCTTTGCCAGATGTGCGTAGGGTCCTGTTAGTATTAAATTAATGATGACAGTAAAACTCCTGGATTTAATTAGGTCAAGACTAGCTTCCTGCCTAGGACTGCCTGCCTGACAGACTTGAGGAAAAAATCCATTTAGACCAGTTGCTTCTCTGTGTTGTTACATCAAATATTAACAACAACTCTAATTGAGCCATAGCAGTGGTTTTTAAAATTGGTTTTATTTTTACAAGTGATTATGTTAGAAGGAAATCCAGCAGTCATCTTCTACATTTCTGCACAAATTGACATCTTTGAGTCATCCAGATATTTCTGTAATCTGCTTAAGCTCTCCCTTGTCAACATTTGACTAGAGCTTCCCTAGCTGAAAACTGAACAACTTGAAAAGAAAGAAGGTAGTTGCTGGAAACAAAACCTGTCATTTCTGAGCATTTGGTTTGGGTGGTTCAGGAGTGGCTGCTGCTGGTGGCCTGCTCACAGCAGGTGGGACGCAGTCTGGGAAGGGAGGGGAGGATGCCCAGGGTCCCTGTGCTGGGTGCTTGTGTCTGCTGTCATGAGCTGGGATTTGCATTATCTGATTATTGCAGATTGCTACAGAGTGCTGCTCTGCTTGGTTGTGTGGAACAATACTTTGAGCTCACTATTCTCTGTGACCCTTTGCAGAACTGAAACTTGATTTCTGAATGTTACTTTAAATACTAATATTTGTATTTAGGAGGTGCGCTGTCACCCCTCTTGACATCTTTTTCCTCAGAATTGAAATACAGCATTGCTGAATGCGTTTTTGTCAGTTTAGTTGTTAGTTAACAGTTGCATATTTGTAAGTGACCTTTATGCTACAGGGAGGATCAAAAGCTGAATTTACTGTATAATCCATTTCTAGAAACTCAAAGAAATAAGGTCAACTCATGGAGAGAATACCATGGCAATCAACACTTCATCCATGGAGGAATATTAATCAGATTTATGTGTGTATTGGGGGAAAAAATAGAGGGAATGTTTCAGGCAAGTTGAAAGGGATTTTACCAGAGGTCCTGCACAAGCAGAGTCCCTGCCTTGGGCATAAATGGCCTCAGTAAAAAACTGCAAAGCTAGAGGTGATTTCTTCTCCCTTGCTGTGCCAGACGTCCCCAGTGTGTGACCTTCAGGGGCATTAAAAAGAGCTGATGTAGTCAGCACTAGTGGCTGGAGAAAAAGCCAGGCTATTCTCTGTTGGAGCAAGGTGTTTGCTCCTCGGCTCTGCTGTTCAACTGTGGCCCCCGGGCTGCTAGCACACTTGAACAAATAGTTGCAACGTGAGATATTTGTATGAGCTGATGGCAAGGGGAAGGACAGCTTTGTGAAGGCCTTGGAAGTGAAAATAAGTGGCATAGGTTTGTGCTAGAGAAGTGGGAGCAAGTAGGGGAAAAATGTGAGGCAGTGACAAGTGAGAAAAAAATCTTTGTATCAAACAAGGAGGGCATCTTCAATACACAGTTGAATATTGAATGAGTGAGCTATCTGACTACGTGATCTTGCAGGTTGTTATATAGAGATGGTACACAAGAAGAATTTGTAATGTTTAGATGCAGTCTGAGTGCAAACATGAAGAAGAATGGTTAATTTCTGCTGCAATTTCTCAGAGCTCTATTTAAAACCTCTTCAAATAACACCCTACAGAGTTGTTCTGGTGCGGCTTTTGCTGACAAGTAAATTACAGTTTTCTGCTGCTGTGCCCAGTTCTTTTGACAGTGTCATGAGAAGCAAAGAATGGCTTGGTTTGGAAGAGACCTTTAAGATCATCCATTTCTAGCTCCTCTCCTGTGGGTGGGTTGCCAGCCACCAGAGCAGGCTGCCCAGGGCCCCATCCAGCCTGGCCTTGAATGCCTCCAGGGATGGGGCACCCATGGCTTCTCTGTCAAGCCTAAATGAGTGCCTCACTACCCCTGAGTAAAGAATTACTTCATATTATCTAATGTAAACCTACCCTGTTGTAGTTTAAAGCTTGTTCTCCCTTGTCCTATCACTGTGCCCTTATAAAAAGTCACTCTCTAGCTTTTTCTGTAGACTCCCTTTTAGGTACTGGAAGGTTGCAATAGGTGTCCCCAGAGCCTTCTCTTCTCTATGATCAACCAGCCCAACTCACAACCTGTCTGCATAGGAGAGGCTTTCCAGCCCTCCGAGCATTCTCTCAACTTCCTCTGGGATCATCCTAACTGGTTCATATCCTAATTATTCTGAGGGTCTCAGACTTGGATACAGTGCTGCAGGTGGGCTGTCATGAGAGCAGAGCAGAGGGATGTCACTGAGTGTTAAGCAGTAACACATTTTAGCATAGGTTCTCCTCAAGCAAGTACAGCATTTGCTCATCTTGTTTCCTTGCTTAAGAGCAACTGAAATGGCCGTTGGCTTCTTGAATGCAGGAAGAGATTGTACTTGTAACTCTTTGCTTTATTAGCTAAATTAAACTCCTTCCCTGCCTATCTGATTGTACTTACAGTGAAGTTTGCTAATCCTGTTCTTCAGCCGTTAGTGTATGCTTGCGTCAAAGTGAAATGTTCTCTGAAGGAAACGGAACACTTTATCCTTCAGTTTTTTTTTTTTAATTCTGATTTGGTTCCTCTCCCAAATTTTGTCTGGGATTCACACAAATTTTTGATGGCAGAAAAGTTAGGAGATAATCATCCTGATGTATTCAGTCTTAGGTATCGCCAAGAATCGATGTCAACTGTTGGTAGTAATTCAGGGGTCAGAGACAAGCAACTCCCAGCTTTTCATTAAATGGGATGGTTGCAGGTAAGCACTGGTTCTGAAGACTATATCAACATCTGCTATTCTTCCAACTTGAATGTATTCCTTTTCATCCTGTGAAGTGTGGGTGCATGTTAATAGTGATCTTTCCTTGAACTTTTCTTTAGCTGAGATTTTTATTCTGTTTGCCTTGTTTTCAAGGACATGTGCTTTCAAAATCTTTTACTTGAAAACATTTTTCTCAGTGAATTAGATGTGAGCTAGAAGAGTTGTTGACATAAAAGTTAACCAATGTGTGAATTTTAGTGATCTTTGATCACAAACCTTGTTTGAATAATGCTCATCAGCTCAAACTATGAACGCTGAATCTATGTTAAGGAAACAGCCTCTTAAATAGAAACCTTTCTTAATAATCAGGAGGCAGAAACATGACATGCAGTAGATGAAATGAGACCTTTGGTCTCTTGAATTGAAAGATGACATCAATTCTGTATTTTTTTTTTCTTTTTACTGCACAGGCAAGATTTGTCATTTCTTCAGTTATCCCCTTTTCCAAATGCCTTTTTTCCTGTTTCTCATTTTTTTCTGCCTATGTGTCACAGCTCCAGAGACTATGAGCTCAAATGAGACATTGAGGCAAGTACTGATGTACATCTGGAAGTGCAGGATTCAGCCCTGAAGCTTTTTACACCTCTTTGCTTGGATAACTCTTCAATTAATTTTCCAAAAGTTATTTAGCTCTAGACGTAATGCAGAAGTATTACAGCACGAAGTCATTAGTCATGGGCAAAATCCTGGCATTGTTCTCGTGTCCCAGATGTTAACACTCCTCCTTGCTTAGTGAGTTGAAAGCTCTAGTGATGCTATTGAAAACTGTCTGGGGCTTGTGCAAAAAAGGCTAATGTGCCATTTCATTTTCCCTTGAAAGCACTCAAGAAAGAGACCCTTCTGTGGTGCTCATCTCTGCTTTCTTAAAAGATTTGGTACTATTTGTTCTCTAGAATGTTGTCAAAGTGTATTTTAGCACAAAAACGTGTACATGTGTGTCTCAAAGTAACCTCTGAGTGTTGCACAGGTCACCCTGACCATACTAATATGGTGGAACGGTGCATCTTTCAGGAACTGTTAGCCCACATCAAGGAGGAGGCAGCTCATATGAATGCCAGAATTGCATACAAGAACCTGCACTGCTTAAATGTTGGACTGCAGTGCACAAGCTGAGTACTGACAAATGCATGTACATTGTTTGTGGTGTGTGCTAGAGCTTTCCTAAGCTGCCTTGACCCTGGAAACTCTTTCTTTTATACTTCTATTTAGTTTCTTTTACTGTGTGTATCTTGGAGGTTTTTATGTCACATAGGTCTATAAACCCACTGGTGGCTTGCAAGTCATTTGACTTTCTAATATAGCCCACTTCCTAATGGAGATGAACGTATTGCACGTTAAGATGGGTACATATTTTGTAGAAAACATGTTTGGGGAGCTGCACAGATAAATCAGTACATTTGTAAGTTGGAGTTACAAGTGAATTACTCTTAGGTCTGCTAAAGTTATTGCTGTATATTCCTGCTGAATGATGTCTAGCTAGGAAGATAGTAGATCTCATTTAATGATGTCTGGTCCTGTTGCCTAATAGTATGGAATTGCTTTAAAGATGATTGAGACCATCAGAACCATATAAAAGAGATATAGAAAGATTTAAGGTTTCTTAAGAGTTAGTTTACTATATACTTTTCATAATAATGCCATCTTGACCGCTTTCTCCTTGCATCAATTTTGCCCAGAGTTCCATTGCTGAGATGAGAATTAGACCAGCGTTTTGCATATGTTACCTTTGCAGCTTGGCCATGGGCTCATAGTTCAGTGAAATTTTTACATTAGTAATACACTGACAGATTCTTCTTTGTTCCACTGCAACTTAAATTTGTGGTAAGTATGTTACAGGAATTGTGTAATACCTGACTGTGTAGTTCTTTTTTAGGAATTCAAGAATGTAATGCTTCAGTTAGATGCTAAGTAAGATTTTTCAAATTCATGTAGGTGTGCAGCTTCTGTTCGGAAACAGTTCTGCAACTTCCTTTAGCAATCACTTGTTTCTTTCATGCTTATTCCCTGTTTAAAATATGCCCTATCAGCTGTCATTTATATTTGGAAATTACCATACATAAGCAGTGCTAGTAGTGTAGGATGAGAGTGGATGAACATAGACTGCAAATATCAGATAATTTGTAATTACACATGATATAGAGATTATTGGAGGATTTCTGAAATCAGACTAGGTTGGAGGCCTTTAGTTTTCATCATTCTGTTATTCCATAAATATCCAGAAAAAGTAACTCCCGATGCAAGACTAATTGCAGTAGTGCTTCATACTTTGATCTCATTCTGGACTGCATTTTAGGAGCACGAAGGAAAAAAAAATCAGTGTGCCTTTGACTTTGATGGAGTGAGAGTTCAATCCTTGCTACAGGGAGCAGATTTATGCTTGAGCTCAGTGAATTATCCTTAATAACTAGGGTCTCTGACTTTAGTCTGTGACTTTCGGTTCTCTGGAAACATCAGGGCTGTGTAATAGAAAAATAAGCTTTAATTTTCAATTCTGATCCTTTTAAGTGTGCTGATATACCATCTGAGAGTGTTTATGGGGTATAACTTAATAGTCTTTCCACCTTCGGATTAAACAATACGTAAATTAAAATGAAAGCCTCAAGGTAAAGTTGTCCTTACTGTAATTAACTGAAACAATTGGACAGTATTTACAATTTTTTATTTTATTTACATGATGGTAGTGGTATCTAGAGACCTGTTAATCAATTTCAGTTCTATGTTGTTCATATACTGAGAGTAATGCAATTATTAATATATTCTCTCATGCTCTTCTTTTCCCTCCAATTTCCTAACTTAATCACCATGAAAGCCTGTTAGTTGCTCTCTGAATTAATATTTATCACGCATTCTCTTTGGCCTTTTTGCTAGTAAATAAGGTACCTGAAGTAGCACATGTAAAACCAGGTCATGGCAAATGGGACGCCACGGCTCTCAGATCACCTGAGTTAAAATACCAACTATATAGCCAGTGCAACAAAAAATAGGAGGGTATTCTAATTTCTCCTAAGTGAAAAGTAGTCGGATGTCCCTGCAAAAGGACTAGTCAGGGGTTCACAGGTATCATGTTAAAGAAAATTGAGCCTGCAATTAATAGTGATCATCAGATCTTGAATTTCACCACATCAGTTGCTGCTTTATGCATATATGGAGTCAGAGGCTTATGCCTTTAAGATGTGAAGAGATAAGAAGGCATAAATGTATCCTGAGATAATGTAACCTTCTTGGCCATATTCCTTTATTTCTTGTTCTTTTCCCACGCATGCTGTTCTGGGGAGACTGCATGTGGATACCTTCAAGAAGAAGAACTATTTGAGCAATCTGTAGATCTTTGTCTTGAATTGGAGCTTGATCAGGTATTAATATTTTCTAAGTCATTAGTTGTCTTTTCCAGGTGAGATATGCATGTCTTCCACTGTGCACCAGCAGAAGTTATGGAGAACAACTTGTGTAGCTCCTATTTCTGTTACCATACCCATTCATTACTCCATAGTGCAAAGTGTAAATAGAAAATGTCAGGGATGAAAAGTCTAAGATGATTTTTGCATTGGTTTCTGCAGTATGCAAGCACATCATCTCTATAATACCGTTGCTACAGGGGCTTGTGTATAAAAATGCTTCAGTACTCTCATCTGAGTCAGTAATATGAAAGAAATAAACCACAAAACTGTCTTTTTTTTTTTGACCATACAGAGACAGGCTGTAAGCTCACTTGCATGTCTCATAGGGAAGCCTGTGATGAGAAGATGTAGTTCTATTTCAATCTTCCCATCCCTTAATAGAGTCCAACAGTCACTGTTAAAACTGTTTTCTTCTTTCTAGACATCGATTTCTTTAATGTCTGTGCTTTTTGCTTAAGGGCAAGTGTGACTTCATGGACTCTGTTTTTAGCCTGTTCTCATGGTGTAAACGTAAAACATTAATGCACAAAACAAACACAATAGTTCTATGAAAAGTTGGTCCAACAACTCAATCTTTTTGTTCTCTCTTTTTCCTTGCCCTACACATACGTGCCAAGGTTGGAGTGCTAACCATAGCCTTTGAAGAGAGAGAAAAAGAAAAACCTGAGCTGAGATGTTGCAGGGTTAAAATGTAGCTCTCGGGTTAAAATGGAATGGGTCTATTCTTTTACTCAAACCCAACATGAAGTGCACGTGTTTTTAAACAAGATTCTGGGAGTTCTTGGACTTTCAGTTGAGACTGAAGATGATTAATGCCTACCTTATTCCTATTTTATTGGAGAGAAAAGTGTTTTATGCTTGAATTTTCTGGCACCGGTTCCTGTGGCTTTAAAGAAAAGGTAATAACTCATTCTAGAGCTTATTTAATACTGATGAAACTGTTGGATTTTAAAATTAGTTTCCCATGATCAGGCTGTTCCATGACAGTCTGTTGTAGTGTTGTGCATTGATCTGAAGGACACTATCTGCTCTTGACTTAAAGTGTTTTGGATTTTCCAAGGGTAATTGTAGGTGATAAGTTGATTATCCACTTTAGAATAATAAACTTCAGGTGAAATCTTGGGTCCTTCGAAATGAATGTGTAGCTTGTCATTAACTTCACTGGGTCATGATTTCTCCATTTTGCCCAAGGTTATTTGGCTTAGTCACGTTGTTAAAATGAAAAACACAGTTGGATGCAATTAAAGTAACTTGGAGTGCACTATAGAGAGATGGCTGCTCCTGTCATAGGATGATACTGAGTGGATTTTTATTATTTCAAGCTAAGACAGTAACTTTCTGACGATATTTGTTAGGAGAGGGCATCTGAACTCCTGATGAAAAGGTATCTGCAAAAAAAAAATAAAAAAATAGGAGCACTTAGGATGAAAATCAAAAGAAAGTGGAAAAGATTATCTTTTCTCTTAAAACATAAGTAATGTTATGGAGCTTGCTCCTTGTTTGTTTTGACTGGTGATTCTTCTCACCTTCAGTGCTAATGAGTATAAAAATTGGTATGACCTTGTGCCTATGTGTATTAACTAAGGAAACGGCTGACAACTTCTGACAAAATCTTTTTCTTCCCTTTTTATGGATGATTTAAATTCCTTAAAGCATTTTTCTTGAGGCAGTTTATTCAGCTCCTCAGTGAAGTTTGATACCACCTGCGTACCATGCAATTATTAAAGTGTTCTTCAGTCCTGCCATTTGAATTTGGAAGGAAATCCATTCCCTAAAGGAAAAGAAAAGGGCAGAATTGGTGGCCAAAAAGTCAGGGTAAATTAGTCACCAGAAATATCTTTTATTCATGGAATTAATAAATAAGGGAGAACTTTAAAAGACGCGCTGCTGGGTTTTGTCACAAAAATGAAATAAAAGGAATTGAAAACCTGGCTTCCTGACAAAACGTCACTTACAGTTTTAACAATGCATATTTTAAAATCAAATGCAAAAACCCCCTATCAGCTGTATGCTCTTTTGAGTTTGTTTGTGCCTTTTGTGGGTATTTTTAGATCTGAAGGCTGTCTTTATGAGAAGATCTACTGGGAGCTGTTTTCCATGCAGTAAGTTTGGCCTGCACGATCAGTTTCATATGAGGCTGGTCTTGTGCCACTGCACTTGCCTTGCTGGAACAGTAACTTCACAGGTGGGGTGCCAGATGAATAGCAATTGGAATAGGAGGGTTCCTTAGTCAGCCCTATTCTCTCTCTCCTTTATTAAATACTACTTGTGTGATAAAGTTTGTGCCTTCTGGCTTTAGGAATTCAGCTGTCAGAAGAGAATTTTTTCAGCTTCAAACAATCTCTAGTATTGAACCTGACAGTTTACTTTTCGTTTGCTCACTTTTTTTTTTTCCTTAAAAAGCATCTGCCTAGATGCTGCGACTGACCAAACCTGTTCTGAGAAGCAGGCAGGCGAGAGGAAGAAGAACAAAAGGATCTTCTCTTTCTTCCTTGAAGAGTACTTCAACAAACAAAACTTTGAGCCATTAAAATTGCTGAAGGTTTTGCTGTAAGAGTATCATCTTAGTGAATTGCTTTTAAAGTAGACTTCTGGGAGCCTATGAAGTGTCACTTTTGGTCTGAGATGCAGGGGCTCAAGCAGTAAAAATGAGCACTTGCACTCATAGTATGGAAGGGAAACAAATTGTCCCAGTTTCCACTTCAGAACTCTGTGATAGGATCAGAGAATCTGGTAGGATTTATTCAAGTACCCAGACCGGTTCATGTGAGAGTATTAACTCTGTTACCTTATTCCTATCATGTGAAGTCTTTTTCAGACAGGGAAGAATCAGACTAAGGTCTCTGAAGTATGAAAAAATCTCTAAGTTCAAAAATTTGTACCTAAAGAATGCTCTAACATGTTTCAGTGATACTCCTAACTCTCTTTATTTCTCACTTTATTTCTTACTACAGCACGCTTCCTGAATTTTCTTTTCCTAGTATATATAAACTGTAAGTTTGGTAGCATAGTAGTTCAGAAATGTCATATATGGTAAGTATGATGATAAATTACTGTTTACTCTGTGATTCCGATCTTAAAGGTTTAAATGAGAAAAATTAAATTTAAAAATTACAGTTTTATTCACTGGATGATGGCACCAGCACAGCATATGATGTCCTAACTATATTACCCTGAGTCAGTTTCAGTCAAATTCAACAAAATAATCTCTGCAGTTGTTTTGTAAATATAGCAGGCAGTGGATCTGCTTTGGTCTGCACTTGCTAAGCATCTACCCAGGCTCCAGCCTCAAGTCATAATAGCTTTATTTTCTTCTTGTATCACTTTGACCTGATGCAATTATAGTACCTTCAAAAGACTGTCTTCTCTTTTTATGTGAGCAGAACGTGAATTAGACCTAAAATATAATTTAGGGTAGATAGAATCCAAATCCAATACAACTGTGTAATTAACATATCTTTGTATTTCTGCAGAAAAGATTCTGTTCAGAATGAATTTCTATTATGCTACTGTTATCACAACAGAAAGGGTGAAATGCCACCTCTGCAATCTCTTACAGCCGCAGAACACATGAGCTGTGTTTTGCTGTCAAAACCTGAATCAGTTCTACTGTTTGAAAAGGTACTGGTCTGTTGCAATATGCAATAATGTTTTGTTTTGTGTACCTTGCCTTGGGTAGGTACCACTGACTTGGGTACAGCCTGATATGTGGCCAGTGCCTCCAAACTCATATCTGCCTTTCAGCTGTGAAACCTGGGACTGGATTCTTTGAGCTGCTTAGGATTATACATTGCCGGGCTACGGGTGCACTGGTTGACTTGGTTTTTCTAGAATGGGGTAGATTTGGGTAGTGGCAGTGTTGCTGTGTGCAGTGGTAATTATTAGCATTTCCTTCTATTTACCATGTGTAGCAGAGGAAAAGTCATGAGGATTTGTACACCAGTGGTGCCTGCCTCCTGTCCTTTGTGCTATGTTCTCTTACCAGCATCTCTAGGGTGCTAGTCATTAAGAGTCCTGTGGGAATGAGTTCTGAGTTGGCAGAACTGCTGACCAATTTGCCAGCTTTCCATCTGCCTTCCCATATTTGGTGACAGGGAAAGGCTTGGATATGTTTGCACCTTGAAATTAAAGGCTTCTTAAGATGCTGAAGAACAACAGGTGGTGTGATTTGTATCGTGTTGCATTCTGAAATATGGCTTTTATTATGAAGTGTCCCAAATGTCTTCATTTTTAGTATTTTCAGAATTACACTCCTTCAGAAAAATAACTAAACGTATTTTAATGCTGTCAAATATTCACCAGCTACTAACAAAGGCATTTTTTTTTCTTCTGGCTCAAGCCTGGATTTACTGGAAAGGTGTGAAACAAAGACAGAACTTAAGTGAGCAGGACTATGCGCTGTGTCACAGGGAGAATTTTTACTCAAATTAAAACCAGAAAAGTATGGGTTTTTGATGGGATGCAATCTGCAAGTTAAGCAACAGTGGGAGAAACATTATGGCTGACTGAAAATGCAGAATGACACTGATTTTGAAAGATACTCTTCTAGTCAGCCTCCACTGCTACTGGCTTTCTACAGACCTGTGCTTCTAAGAGTTGTAGTGGAGGAATCATGAGCTCCATAAATCACCTTATGCATGTATAATTAAAGTGAAAAATCAGTTTAATAAAGTGAGTTTAATGACTGAGTTAAAACTTGATGTCAGCAGGGAAGGTTACTGAGTTTTTTTCACTAGATTTGCATAGAAGAGTCATTCTCTGAACAACATACCTCTCCATTTCCAGACTCTGAAGTCCTAATTTTGCTGTTAACTTTTCACACAAAAGCTTGAGGAAATACTCCTGCCAAAATCTGGAACTTTTAAAATTCAAGCTCTGCAAGGAATATTTCACTGAAAATATTTCTCAAAGTTTTAAGTTAGCATATGTATTACTTTAAGAAGCTCTTAACCTTTTAGTTGGTGCATATCCAATTTGAGACTTTCCTTTGATCTTTTGGCCCTCTATTATTTACTGTGCTGAGCCAGAAAGAACCATTTTGGTTCCTTTTCCTTAAGGGAGTGGCTTTGTGCTTGCTTATAATAAGTTATTAATACTATTAGTGTTTTTTAGTGGCAGTTGCAAGTATAGTGCATGGAAGATGATTGTATCGGGATCGGCCTCTTCTCTCGTGTGACAAGTGATAGGACTAGAGGGAATGGCTTCAAGCTGCTCCAGGGAAGGTTCAGGCTGGACTCTAGGAAATACTACTTTTTTGAAAGGGTGGTCAGACACTGGAATGGGCTGCTCAGAGAGGTGGTGGAGTCACCAACCCTGGAGGTGTTCAAGAGACTTATGGATGTTGTGTTGAGGGAGATGATTTAGTGAGAACCACTGGTGATGGGTGAATGGTTGGACTGGGTGATCCTGTGGGTCTTTTCCAACCTTTGTGATGCTGTGATTCTGTATCTACTTTGCCTTTCTGGGTTCCAGAGTAAAACAGCTAATTTTCCCAGAATAAGACAAGTTAGACATAGCACAGAGGAGTTTTAGATCCAAATCTACCACTGCCTGTCCTGCTGGACATGGTGTCTTAATTAGTATGAGTTTTTATCAGCTGCTCTATGAAGCTGTTTTCTACATGCAAATCAGAATAATGAAAAGCAGCTCATAAAGTATTTCCATGGGAATTTTGAATGGAAAAACGCTGTTTGAGAAGTATAGCTTCAGAAGCTATATTGACTTTCTGAAATTTCTCTTTAGTGTGAATGTCTGTTCACTTAAAGTGTTGAGGAAAAGCTCAGCTGTGGCATTTTGCTTATCAGTTTCATCTTGGTCTAATAATTATTTAGCACTTCAATAGTGCAAAGACATTAAAATTATTCAGCAACTACAGTAGAAGTGATAGTTCATCTAAATTTATCCAGTAAAGAATGTTCTCAGGTAAATCACTCTATCTTACTATTTCACAATGTGATCATTCTTGGAAATGCTGCAGCATTATTAGCTAAGTGTGGAAGCCTTCATAGATACTCAAATTTGTCATGAAGGAGAAACCCCTCCAAATATGAGGAAGAACGGGGCAGTCCCTGGACCTTGCTCGGTATGTCATGAAACTGAATACAAATTTGCTTTTGCTGAACTGCCTCCCTCTGCCATTAAGTGCTCCATTTTCAAATCAAAGTAGGGTGGGAAATGCAAGGAGCATGTTTCTATATCCATGTCAACACCTTATTGTTCACATCTTCATAGCACAGCACAATTGTTGCTTACACAGTGGCCTTTTCAGCAGCAAGGGAAGTGTCATCAAGTGATATCAGCTAAGCTTGTAGGAAGTGCAAGAGCGCTTTAACAAAGACAAATACTTTGTATTTGCTGTTCCCTTCTACCTGTACTTAAACATTCATTTCAGATTGTTGGTATTT
>PPHD01016545.1:0-15502 GCA_002909625.1 Bambusicola thoracicus
TTAAAATATAATTTATTTCATTTTAAAAAATCTGCCTTTCTAAAACACTTTTTGACTGGGAAAATCAGTGACTTTTTGTGGATATTTTTTTTTGTTTTTCAATCAGAATTTAAACATTTTGATGTTTTTAATGAAAACCAGACCTGTGGAATTTTATATAGGAAATTATCCCACAGAAAGACATGCCAAAGAAAGAAAGATGTTTTCTGCCTTCAGCAATGAACAAATGCAAGAGTCACTGCTACAGCACACATACTCAGCAGTTGGTTCCTGTATATTCTTAGTAACCAGAAGAAGAGCTAGAGGAAAAAAAAACACATAACTGCACTTTCTGTCATAGCTCAGATTTTAAATTTACTGCTCCCCTCAACTGTGCCTTCTAAGGATGAAAGCTGTTGTATTTTGAGATTTGAACAAAGATAATTCCATTGGAAAATAGTATAACAGATGAATAGCATTTTGTCTTATAGAATTGAATTTCTGCTTAAACTTCCTGAAGTGTTTTTATAGTCTATTTATGTTTACCATGTTTATCATGAGATAAGCATACAGTTACTTCTGTCTTGCTACCTTCACCATTCTGCAAGTTACTCATGTGTTCCTGCAAGTTGTACCTTCAGAAACAATTAATCAAATTCTTGATAGCGACATAGGGTTTTTTGTTTTTTTGGGTTTTTTTTTGTATTTTATTTTCCTCTCCTGCTACAGTCCAAGACAGAAAAGAATCAAATATTTTAAAACAACTTCCAAGCACACAATATATTTTAAATTATTGTTCCTGTTTTAAGGGAGCATATCTCAAATTCTCTGAGAGAAAAACATTTTCGAAGGACCATTCAGTGCTATTGCTATTCATGGAAAACTTCCAAATTTTAAGTACATTTGGAAATCCAGGTCAAAGCTTTGTAAATGTGCATAAGTCTTTGACCATCTCTAAATTCATCCTTTGTGTCATTTATAGAACTTCTCTTTCTCATTAGTATCTCTTAGTTTATGATTGAGGCACTAACTGCGCTTGCCTGCTGAACTGGTCTTGGAGCAATTTTCTATTTTGTATTCAGAGCATATATTATCACCTTAAAAAAATTATATATATTAAAAAAAAAATTTCTTCCCACCTTCTCAGAGCATTCAGAATTTCACTCACTTTCATTTTCTGAAGATAAAGAGTCTGTGTTCACATCTATAGATTCTTTTCCTCTTAGAACTTTAAAATACTTGTCTGTAGATGGTCTTTTTGAGAAGTGGAGGTAACTGTGAAACAATCTATGTGTGAGCTGTAGTCTAACTGTTTCTATTTCTTCCTTGAGAATCTTGTTCTGTCAGCTAGGGACAAAAGATGGAGATGCAAAATCTACTGACTAACTCTTCTAAAACTGAAAATATGCCATAACATCTTCTAGTAAGGAGGTAATTCTGGTATTATTGGGCAAATTAGGATAGATTTTTTTTTCATGAAGCTCAATGATTCTGGTTTCATACTACAAAGGCAAAGAGGCAGAGAATCACATAAAATATTTACAATTTTAGAGAGGTGAAGCTGAATTATACTTTGTTTTATGGTTTACATTTTGTATTACCTCCTATTACACTGCTCTCCAGACTAGAGAGTCTTTTTGATGTCATGCAATACGATAGTATGATGCTTAATAGAAGAAAGAAGGGAATAGGAGGTTTGTGTATGGTATTTACCTGGTGTTTAACTCTGACCTTTGCATTGGAAAGTCAATAACCCAGAAAATCATTATCGTATTTTACAAACAGTCAATAGCAGAAAATACAATGCTGATGTACAACCAATAATAAAGCCAAAAACTAGCTCTGGCTTGTTCTGTCTTTGCTTGTGGGATATGGAAGCTGGGACTGTGAGTGTTATGGCTGCTCAAAACCAAGAGGGACTTTTATAATTAATTGAATTGACTGTTTCTGTAGAGAAAATTACAGTAATTTTGCTAGTAATTCCAGTATTAAGTGCAGTATCTCCTTATTCATCTATAGCATCTCTTTCCAAAGTGTGGCTTGACTTGGCTAGTATGGCTAAATCCAATGCATCAAATTAGAACCCAAGCATATTATCATACAAGTAGACACCCATAACTCAAGTGACTTAATGTGTTGTGTACTTAGAGGAGCAGATGAGAAAACGGGGAAAAGAATTAGTGGGGACCTTAGCACATATTTTCTAGGAGGATCTAGCTAGAAGACAGAGAATAGCCCAGGTTTTGAGATCTAACTAACAGATTGGTCAACTACAAATTTGTCTGTTATTTTACCTCTGACATGCAGAAAAGCTTACATTGGATGCATTTTTTCAACACTTGTTTCCCTAGAAGTATCTTTAGTAAGAAAAATCAATGATTTTAAACCTTTTATACTTAAGTACTAAGCACGTCAACTGGAGAATAAAAATAAGTCTTCAGCAGTAAATGTCTCTCTTTTGTAAGAGATTCTTTGGAATGCTTTGTTTGTCTTTGATCATAACAGTAATTTTCATTGCCTGAAAAGATGTGAAAAGAACAAGATCGTACAGTGTAACTTGAACCAAACTGAGTGACTATTTGTTTAGGGATATAAATCATAAGGCTAAAATCCTAATCCTAAATCATCAAAGGATAAAATGGACGTCTTGGTTTGTATCACCTCATGAAAAGAAGAGCATAAAACTTTATCGCACTGATGTACGTTACTGAATTTCACATAACTTGAGATATATGAAATCACTTAAACAGAACTGTCAGGAGATATCTGTCTTTTAGCTCAGAGGCCCTTTTAAGTTAGGTGCTTTGTTTTACACTTCTTGACATACACCTATATTACTACTTATTGAAATAGCAGCTGTAGCTGCACCTACAAATAAAGCTTCTTTTTGTCTGACTCTGTACAATCATGTAACTAAAGATGACCCATATTCCCAATAGTTCAAAAACCTAGAATAGTACAGGAAAGGGTTTTTATTTTTCAGGAAGTTTTCACTTTTTCAATGTTTAGAGTTTCCTTAAGAAGCCTATCATAGCACTCTGGGAAGATTGCCTTAATAGTCAAATCTGCCAAAACTTCTGCTCTTTACTTCTCTAGACAAGATGATTCATTCCCTTTATTTGAAAAGTTTTCTGCATGTATCTTTTACATATATGAACATATGTGCTTTTAGTTTTTCTATTTTCTAAAGCAAATATACTATCCTATTATTTATTTCCTAACAGTATAATTTTTCTGATAGTTATTTCCTTGTACTATTCTGGGTTCTCTCCAGCTCTTAATGTCTTCCTTGGGAGCAGAAGAAACCAGCAAAGAGAATTATCTTTCTGGACGCTCAAGACTGGAAAGATTATTATTATTTTTTTTAATAACACACTGACATAATACTTGTTCATGCATCTGAGCATGAAGTCATAACCCAGATCCAGTTCTACAAAACTTCCCATTTTTGACTTGTTTGTACTGAATTATATGCTACTTTCCCTTATTTCTTCAGTTTTCATATTTTTCCTTAACTGTAGACCTGAACTCTTGTGTGCACATAGAACCTTTCTCTTGATGTCATTTTACAAATGATCACATCCCTTGCTTAATCCAAGTGGTTGCTAACAAAACATTTGAATTTTCCCAAACCTAGTTTGAGAGTATTCCATGGATAATATTACCTTGTAAGTGTCTTATAATAGTTCCATTTATACCCTGCTTCCCTTTATTGTACAAAATATCTCAAAGTTATAATACATGGTAGTATATATGATATGAACACAGAACTGTTGTCCTTTTGTGGGAAGAAGCATTTATTGCATTGAAAAAATGGGAAATCGGCTAAGCAGTTCCCCAGTGTCTCTCCTTTCAGCCACTTCAAGTAAATATATAATGCTGGCAATTCTCTTTTTAATTATTTTGTGTGTCCACAACAATTTTCTTGATTTAACTGATAGTTAGGCAGTTATTCCATGGACTGTCACCTATTTACCTGTTAGTACTTGCTCACTTATTGCTTTGTGTAAGAAAAATACCATGTAAATAACTGGAAAGAAATAGCTGCGAAAAAGGGCATTTTTCTTTCTTTATTTTTATTTTTAAAAGGTAAAAGCATTCCCTTTTAAGAAACTAGTATCAGAGAATATGTATGAATGCACACTAAGCATGGCTGGTTTGCTTTCAATTTTTGAGCTTCTTTAGCCTGAAAAGGCACTATCATTGGTTAGCATATTTTCTTGTAAAACAGCAGACATTTCAGCAGAAAAGAAATTAAGACGTACTATATTCTAAAGTGTTCTCTCATGCTTTGTAGTAGTTTGTAGAGGAAGACAATATTTTTGGTACTGTAAGGATTGCATATACAATGTAGCTTTCATTGGACAAGGTTAGTATTTCAAATACTCACAGGTACTGTCATGACTTTCCTTGAGCATGCACATGATTTCTGCAGTGCTGAATGAGTGTGTCGTTTATTGAGGTTTTGAAATCCACTGAGAAGCAAGGACACGCTTCTCTTCAGTAGTTCTCTAATTTTATCCTGAATATCTTCTTCAGTTGTGACAGTTTTTGATTTTCTTAGTTTTCTGTCTTCAGGTCTGAAGGTTGCTTCTCCCTCTAGGTAACCTGTAGGCAGTCTTTTAACTGAAGAACATCACACTGCTCTTCCAAATAGTCCAACTGGTGGTTACCTATGTATTCAGATATTACACTGATTACGAAACAAGCCTTCTGTATAATCTATGATTATACCGATCCAGTGACTGACAGTGTCAAAGGAAATCTTCAGTTGATCTCAAGTTTACTTTGAATGAACTCCATTCAATAAGTTGTATCAAATTAGTATGTGTTATTTACTTAGGTGAAGGTTGGGTGTGGAACTATTTTTGGAATAGACAGATTCAACAACAAATGTTGCAGTGGAAGAATTGAGAATGAGCAAAATGATTTTTGGTGATACTTGTTGTGTTCTTAGGCAATATGTTTCAGTTTAGAAAAGTTCTCCAGATTTCTCTACATCCTTTCTTCATGCCAGCAATTAATCTAAAAACGCTGTTTGTCTAGCTCTTTCATCATCATAGAGCCAAAATAGAAAGCAATTGCTGAAACTTTTAGTGGAAAATATTTGAGCATGAGGACCTAAGAATAAAATGAGTTATTTTGTTCTGAGAATGTGAGAGAGATCTTATCCCAGTTTATTAATGGACATTGATGTTCATGGTAGTTTTAGTTCTGGGCACATTGTGAAATTGTCTGCCTTCCCACTCTCTCTGCTCTGAAGTTATGAGTGAGTTCAGTCAGAGACACAGTAACTATAAATGTTGTTCTTTTGGCTCTTGTAGGAAAAATAATTCTTGTGTCCTTTCAAGCCAATGGGTTGGATATCTTCTTTGTGCCAGTGATTTTGTTCACAGCACTGAAAACCAGCCCAAGTTACTTGTCTCCAGTTTTATTTCTGTTGTCTGTCAGTTCATTTACAGATTGTATACTGTATGTTTATTTGAAAAATTCAATTATATCTAGTTAGGTAATGGCCACTAAATCCAGCCAACGGCTAACTGAATTCAGAACCTTGTCATCTGTCACAGCATGTATCAAGAAACAAGAAGAAGAGTAGCTTCTATTATCCTAGCTCTAATAATTTCATATATGAAAGAGGAAAGCAAGAAAAATATATACGTGGTTCTGCTGAGTTTTCTGTTTCTTTTATACATGGTTGTTGAGAACAGTTATTTTTAAAGGGGATGCAACATGTATCTTAATGTGAAGAGAGCATAACCTTGCAATTGGACTGCATTACTTGAAATGGGAATGCATTCCAGTCTGGGCAGGGACAATTAGAGCAGGAAAGATATGAGGGAGCCTTTGGCAGAGGACAGTGAAACTGTGTCTGTAATCTCTCTATCAAAGTATGAATATAAAGAATTTAACTTCGGGGTGGGGAAGGGTTATGTTATTAAGCAGAGGGGACAATTCAGAATTATATTTTCAGAAGATACTATTTGTAAGATACTGGTTGACTAATGTTTATCTCTGTGGAAAAAAAAGAAAAAGTCTTCCTCAAGACTTATTCTACCATAAATTGAATTGTTTCAGCATGAATCATGACCACTGACACTTAAATTAAATCCCTTCAAATTAAATGCTTTTAAATCATGTTAACATACATCAGAAGATCAGAGGCACCTGAGATGCTCATAAAAGACTCAGCATGAATACACAGATGCAGTATTTTACAATATATAAATTACACTGTTGTCAAATTCTATAATCAATAGGAAAAAATAACGATAGTGAAGTGTTTTATAGTCTATTACTTTCTTCCTTTAATTTAAACAAAAAACATGACAGGATTAGCCTTAATTAAAAAGTCCTATTGATCTACTAGAGATGACCTTTGCCTACAAAGCTGGTCCAGCTTGTATCCCTTGAATATGGCAGATAGAACCCAACTACTGTTCCTTATTATTTCAGTTCCTAATTGAAAGGTGAGAGGGCATTTTGTTTCTGGACTGTCTTCTTTAGCCGTGCTTTTGTGAGTTGGTTTTTCAGACTGTGGCTGAAACCGCTGAAATGATAAAAAGATCTAATCTGTGTTTTGTATTGGAAGCTACTGCTTTACTGTGGTTACTGAAAGTAATGGTAGTAAATACCTAAGTTTAAACTGTCACAGTATCTTATGATCATATAATCAATACCAAAAAAGAATACCAAAGGAATAAAGTGGAAACCATGTCTCCAGCAATTTAACATGCTTTGGAAGTAGTCCTCGAAAATGCAAAGAATTATCACTTTTATTAGAAACAGTATGATAATGTTAGAAGTTTGAACAAAACTGCATCCTAGAAGTTAGAGTTAAAAGGTAAATGAATGGATTATTGATGGGAGAAAGACCTCCAGTCCATTTCCCAAGAGTTTGAGTATTGAAACCTCCTCTGTCTAGTTTGTGAAATCACTCCTTAGTTATTCAGGAAATAACTGATTACCCACTGAAAATGTCTTGCAAGCATTCCTGCTGTGTTTGTATTAATACTTCAGTGTACTAGATTGGAGTAGAAATGCTCTTCTCCCACCCCAGTATGCATGTAGCATATGTTTGTTAATCTTTCCTGAAGATGTGTAAAAATTTGAAAAGAAATTAATAGAATAAGGAATCAATGAACAAAATAATTTATTTGAAATTTATATTCTGAGGGAAAATACCTCTCTAATTAGGCTAATAAGAATTAAATCTTCTTTGAAAATAGGAAATATTCATTGATTTATTTGTTAGTGAAAAGGATTAAAATACTAAGTAACAGAAAAATGAAATGGTAAAATATATTCTAGACTTATTCTAGAAACTCAACAGTAGAAATAAATAAATATAGAAAACCAGTAATAATTTAGGAGACTGATATCATTTCAGTGGTAAGTGTCCTTATTTTGATGTAGGATTCATATGAAATTTACAGTTGGTATATACAGGTACCTGATGCAGCAGAACATGCATGCCTGGCTTGTCCTCTCTCAAAGCTATTAGAAAGTACAGTGCTGTAGTGTGGGTGGAAAGGAAATATGGCGGTAAGCTGAGACAGGGCTCTAGCGTCATCTCAGAGCCCTGGGACTTCTCTTTAAATACTCCTGACGTTTCTAGATTTGAGCCATTATGGGTCAAACATTTGGTTTAAATATACATTATTGTGATATTTGGGACATTTTTTTTATTTTACCTGCTGTTGTTTGAAATCCTCAAATACTTATTTTCATACTTTCCTCTTTAACCACAGAAAATAAGTCTTTTTCTCACTCTCAAGACTCCCACATTATCCCAGAGCTCAGAATTTTAACATTCCATGACAAGGACCAAGTCTCTGAAACTCATGACAAACCAGTGAGAATTAGCCTCTGAAGAAATCCTGTGTATGGAAGGTCATGTGCATGGTTTCGATTGGATGGCAGATGGCTAGCAATATGTGTTACTTTGCAAAATTCATATTCATTTGTATTTCAGTCCTGGTGTTGTTGACTCTCCCATTTCTGTGTGCACTACTTGGCTTTGTAGGATATCTTTTTTACTTTTTTTTCTTTTTCTGTATAAGCTTTGGGGTTCTCTAATGATACAAGAGTTTCAAAATCTCCATCTGCACTGCATCTTTATTTGGATATTGTCAGTCAGATGACAACGCTCAGGTGTGCTTGAGTCTGTCCTAGTTACTTATCTGTAAAGAGAGCAAAGGCAAATCTGAGAATATGTAATTGTCTGTTCAGTCATTTTGTAGCCTACATGGTTTAGTGAGCGAATCATGCATATTAGAATTTATTTTCCTATTTTATCATAATGCTTAAAAGAAGACAGACATTTCTTTCCTCCTATATCCTGTACATTTTGTGTTTGTACTTTTTCTCATTTACTCTCAATACAGTGAGATCTTATAATTGTAGAAGATCTTGAGATGTCAGGCCGTATTTTAGGTGTATGTTGTAGGACACTGAGGTAAATGATATAATGGTGTATTGCATTGCTAGGCTGGGTTCAAAAAGTAATTAGAATGCAAACATGAATGAATGTGTAATGGTTTCACTCTAGAGCTGGGTACAAATTTTACTGCAGCAGCATCAAGCAAATGAATTTCCAATGAATAATTGATTTCAGTGTCACCTTTACTGTTCATAAATTATCCACAAGCCACATGCAAATATCACTGGTTTGTTCTTTTTTATCCAGTTTGCGCTTTTTTTGATGACTGGCCATTTAATGAACGATATATGTGAACATAGGCAGATAATCTGTGTGTATTTCTTTTACCTGATGACTCATGTAGCTGAACAGTTCTGTGAAAAGTAGAAATTCTGTAAATGAGTGCAAAATATATTTTTGGCTGATATTTCTGGACTTTAGCTTCAGAGCCAAGAGAAAATGAGTGATAAAAATATAGACATTATTGAAGTACTCGGATGCCCTTGAGAAACTGTACACAAGAAGGTCACAAACAGGGAAGAAAAGGAATTTTGCATCTGGGTAATTTGGCAGAAAGTATCTGTCTGCTTTTTGCTCAGTGCTAATTCACCTCAATCCAGCAAAATATTCCTCAGTGGTTTTCTTTTAAAGACAAGAGTGGAGATGTGTCACGTGAGAAGACTATCTTCTCTTAATATTTATAACATTTCCATCAACTGACTCCTTACATACTTGAAAATAGGATTGCAGCTGGCTTTTGAGTGGATTCATAGCATAAATGAAGTTAGGTAAAGGCCTTGATACTTTGTGTACATCTAGCACTAGGGACTTTTTTTCCTCTGACCCTCATGCCTATGAGGTCTCTCTGTGCTTACAGGATGTCTACTAAAGGACAGTTTCTCTCATCAAGAAGGAATAGGCCCACACTGGCCTCTGGAGCATAGACCTCTTTGCTGCATGCATTGCTAAAATTGAACAGCTTTTCGCCAATCATCAAGACTAATCATGGAGTATCATGACCCTTAATTAACATAGCATCTGCTGCAGGGTGCTACAGCTGCCATATTTGCCTTCACGAAGATGTTAAGCTGAATGTGTAAGGCTGTGCAAACTTCTTTATTTCACTCTTTCTTTGATTTCTCATTTTTGTGTATGGATCAGGCTACTGACACTGCCACCCTACCCCATAAAATACCTGTAAATACAGAATCTGAGCAAATACCTCTCTTTCAGTTGCTCAATATCAATCTACAGGATCTTATATTTAAATCGGTATAACTTCACTGACTTCAGGGAGTAACTCAGCTTCGCAAGTGGAAAGGAAGAGTTCTTTATCCACTTTAGAGAGCTACGTTATTATATTCAAAACAAAATGCTCTGGTTGGATTAATGTTCACTGATGTCCTGGATTTTTAACTCATTTATGTCACTACTTCTCCCTTTTAAAATCTTTGTCCTGAGGTTAATTAATCAGATTGATTATGTATTTATTTATTTATTGGTGTATGTGTGAGATTACATTTTGAGCCATGGAAGATAGAGTTAGCTGCCAAATTTCTGGATGCACATGCTAAATATAAATAATTTATGAGGCTTCTAAAACCAGTTAGTTAGGTGCTAGGGTTGTTAGCCTTTTCTCTGTACTTCTTTTACAGGCAGTGTTTTGTTATACTTCGCTCGTTGATAAGAAATGTTCTCTGGCAGACAGTGTCTCTATCTCTTTTCTCAATGTTAATGGTTTTAACAAAATGAAAAATGACCTTGCTTTAGTTAATAACTTATGCTCTCTAATTCTAAAGCAAGCAGGGACAAGGTGCATTAGCATGCTAATGGAACTTTGCACCCTAAGGTTCTGGTTTATCAGATATTAAGAATGCATTAGTGATTCACAAACACTAGTGGACAGGATTCGTTAGCATGCTAATGCTACCTGAGAATATACAGCTATTGTTGTATCAGTGAAATGATATTTTAAACGTGAGTTTCTTATTTTAGTAAGCTGTATTTGTAGCCATGTTTGATAAAACACATTACAACATTTTCAAATATAATTGATGTTTCTAAACATCTTAAAATTGAAGTATTATCTTAATATCTTCACTGAAATCACTAGATTTTCAGATATGTTCATCTTTAGATCATGTCTTTGTATCTAATCTACAGATTAGATTTTGATATATAATCTAGATACCAAGTGATTGATACAGTATATCCATAATGAGCACACTGTCTCTATCCATTTCTGAATGTCTATCAGGCTACAGAAAATTAGTGAAGATAACCGAATTTGTGTTATATTTTGGTTTTAAGTCTTATCCAAAATACAATCTTTTTATAGCTTTGACCTTATTTGAACTGAGTTTCCCTTAGTGTTTTAGTTTGTTCCAACTAATTGTGTGAGGGAGTTTGTATATGCATCTATAAAACCAGACAACACATTTCCATGAAACTTCCATTTGAAACTTCTGAATTTCCCAACACTGTATTGGATGATGGTTCTGTTTGATTCATCTAAGTGCTTGAAGTGCAATTAATAGATATCTTGCATAGAAACAAGCAAAATTATAATTGTGCCGTTGGTATTTGCTCTTTATCTTCTTTCTTCTCTCTACACTTTTGATTCATAGCACACCTAAAGCTAGAAACTGAAAGACTTTAACTTGCACAGACTCATGTTACTCTAAAATACTTTTGATAAGTTTATATAGTGGTGACAGGGAAAAATGATCTCATCAAGTATGAATCCTAGAATAATTGTTATAAATACAACAGTGGTGTGAAAGATATACAGTCTTAGCAAGAGAGCTGCAAGGAGTCCTTCTGGAGCTATGACTGATAGAACACATATTGATATTATGATTTTCTCTAAGAATAATAATGTAGTCTTGACATTGTTTATGTAGATTAATAATTTCTCTTGGAACCTCTCCCATAAATTAAAGTCAGCTAAACTTTCAGTCTTCAAGAACAGTAATACAATTAAACACGACATTGCCAATGAACCAGACATCTTACATCATGGTTTAGTGAATTCCAGGTACTTTATAACAAGTCTCAATTTTTCATCCACCATCTTAATCTTAGCATGGGCTTAAAAAAGGGCTTATCTTCATGTCCATACTCAACTCCCCACTCACTCCCATCACCCTACATCTCCTGAAATTTTCTGAAACCGTAAGTTACTACGCAGTGCTTCAGGTCTATAGATGTAGGAACCATAATTTTCAATCTTTTTTTTTTTTTTATAATCTTGATAGTGCTTTTGTGTTGGCTTACATCTATGATATTCCTCCCCTTGGGTTATGCTGACCTGATATAACTGGGTCAGTGTGGTTTGTATAATGATGACTAACAAAGTCCCAGGGACATTCTGCCTCTATGTAGCATCTGGTATTCCCCTACTCAGTTAAATAATCACCAGAGACAGCAGATCTAGATCCAGCAGCAGTATAGCTGCACTGGGAGGGGAAAATGACAACACTTTTTCTAGGACTTGTGAATTTTTAGGAACTTTTCAAAGTTGAAGCCTTATCAGCTCTAACTGTTCTAGCTGATTTATCCCCAATGTACTATAGATTTGAGTTACATAGCACACCTGTAGTTGGTTTTTTTTTTTTTTCCTGATATCCCACTTAACTTTTCTGAGAATAATAGGGAATACATTACTGATTTTTTTTCCCCCATGGTACAAAGAAGTTTAAATGTAATTTTACAAAATGAATTTAAAATGTTTGCTCTTTTGTGAATTCTTTCATTTGAAACTTTTATTACTTCTCCCACTTGAACAAAAGCTAACTGAAGATACACAACCCTGAATACTGAGTGAATCAGCAGCTGGGACACTCAGAGTCTATTCGGAGGAATAGACTTAGTTTGTTATCACAAGCATAACCAACATTACTCAGATTATTTTTCAATTTACTTTAAAATGATATGCCAGTTCATTGGAATATTTCAGTATTTCAGTTTTCCAGCCATGACTTCTGTTTACAAATAGGAAAACTGATGCAAATTATCTTGTTCAAAGTTGGGAAGTGAATTGAACTTTGGGCGTGCTGCAAGATATGTGTTTTTTTTTCCCCCTCTTTTATATGGCATTAAATCTTTCCTTCTGAACGAATAGCAGTTGAATGTATGTTAACCAATATTTTCAGGAAGGTAGCTGCTTTTTCCACATTTGTAGTGAGTTCTTTTCAAGTAATTCAGTTCTAAATGTAGTGAAAACTCCTAGATTAAAATAATTAATATTATCATTTGGAGCTTTTTTTTTCTTTTTTTTTTTCTTTGTTTGTGTTCTATAAACAGTCCTCTCGTCTTGTTAATTTGTTTGCTATTCATTATTGATTGGATTTATCACAAGAACAAATTGCAGTCTGTATGAAGGTGTTTACTGCCTGCATCTGCTTTTCAATATTACTGCTCTCACTGATGTGTGGGATTGGTCACTCTAGCTCTACTGTTTTGTTTTTCCTCCTTGATTGGTTCTGTGATCAAAACATGAGGCCAATTGTTGCCCTGGGAACAATATCCTGGTGCCATTGTGTTAGAATCAAGGACCACTAATGAAATAACAAGAGTTGCTAGATAACCTCTGAACGGCAAAGCCTCCAGACTTCAGTGTTAGAATCCACTGGCAGCAAATATCTATGGCCATGGAATGTGGAGCTAATTTTCATGCTTCCATTTACTCCTTTTCACATAGACAGGATCCTGCATGGTTGGCTGAAACAAAATGCAATACGCTTGCAAGCAGGGCATGACATCTCTATTCAGAGAATAGAAAAGATAGAAGAGTAGAGGAGGCAGGAAAAAGCAAAAGAAAACTATAAAAATGATGGAGGAAGTATTGTTTTCTTTCCCTGCTCAAAGCTCTCCTGAAAGAAATCTCTTTCTTTATCTTCTTCCTGTGTTATTTTGTAGACTTGTGCCAATGCTTTTAAGTTTCTTGAGTAGGTAGGACTTCAGTGTTCAGAAATTTTGAACCTACTCCTAGAACTTAAGCTACTGGAATCCCATTGCATATATGACACAACATCATGCATGAAATCCTGTCTCTAGTGCTGCTTATAAATAAGATAGGAAATAAAATGTAAGAGGAATAGACTGTGTTTGTTATCACAAACACAACCAATGTTATTTGGGTTATTTTTCAGTTTAACTTGAAACCATTTTTATTGTAAAAGTATGCCAACACTATGACTGTACTGGGCTCCTTCATCTTTAAAACAAGCAAACCAATCTAGATAATATCCAATCTCTTTTTTCTATGGCATCACAAAACTAAATATTTCATTTCCAAAATTATGTGGGGAGGTTTCTGGAGACGGTTGGTTGATTAGGTCAGACTTACAACATTGTTGTACTCTTACGTAAACATACAGGCTAGTTTAAGCGGTGTTGAACTTGCTAATGCTAACTATTTACCTCTCATTAATTAAAATAAAATAAAAGAGTACCTGATAAATAAGGTTGTTAAAGACTGCAAACATCTATCTTCCCAGATTCATAATTTTTGCAGTACTGAACTTTCAGTGCTTCTTGCTTGCCTGAAGGTGGCCAACAATGTTAGGATCTTGGTAGTCAAAGCAGAAAAAAATTTGCTCCTGCAGTCATAATTCTATATCCAGTGTCTAGTGACCTCCAGTAAGTGCTGATAAGGGTCTGGTAACTTTGTCCGAGCTGCAGTTATACTGTCACTGTACTGTTTGGTCCCTTGCCTTTTATTGCATTGTTCATGTACCAGCCAGAGTGCATGAGCTTGCCTAGAAAACATTGATCATACTTGCTTTGATATGAAAAACTTTCTTGTTCCTATCTTGTCTTCTGACACTACACAATTTCCTTTTTTTTTTTTTTTTTAATACTACAGAATTTCCTTCTTTGAGAGGAAATAATTATTAGATTAAAGATGATATGCTGCTTGGCACAGTGCTATGCCAAGCAAATATTGACTAATATAAAGGTGAAGGTTGTACATGAAAGCAAAAGTGTATTACTTGTTGCTTTGATGGTAGCCTGTCTTCCAGTACCACTTCTATGTAACATTTCTGGCTCAATTTTCTGTGCTACTCTGAGTCACCAGTGACCAGTCCCTTCCTTTCAATTTTGAAAAGCATCTTGACTAAAGAGAATAGATGAATGTCAGTGGAAAAAATCATGAGTTACCATGAGACACTCTTAGAAAATGCCAGATGTTTGGAAGTATAAACACTTTGAGGACTAATTTTTCTGCTGCCATAGAGGATAGTAGCTGCTAAGCTTAAGGAGAAATACGTTATTTACCCTAGCCAAGGAAGTGGCCCTATGTTCTACAAGAAAAAGGTGCTCTCAAATTTCAGAAAAATGTACTTTGACAAGCGCTGCAGTTCCGTTAAGTACACCCTTTGCATTTTAGTGAATGTTCAAAGTCATGCTAAAATGATATTGGACAGGGTACATCCTGGGAGATGGCATTATTTACTTTGAGGGGAAAAAGTAAATTCAAAAAATAAATTTTCAATAATCACAAGTCATTTTCACCACAAGAAGATAAATTTAAATCTTTATGTTGGGAAAAAGACGGACAGTAGACTAGAAGCTCATCATAAAGGTACATGATATGATTGTTGTATTTATTTAAATATACTTCAGAACTTTGGTTAAAATAAAAAGCAGAACTTTGGTTAAAATAAAAAGTAGAACTTTGGTAACTGGCAATATTCAGAAAAAGCTTAAATTAATGTGAAGTGGCCTGCCTTCAGCTGCTTTTCCACATTAACCAGAAATAGCAAAGTTTTTGAAAGCTGAATTATTATGGTGTACTGCTCTGCTTCATTACCTGAGCCCTGTACCCCCAAGCCTCCAGGTGGGGACCAGGGAGGTAAATCCCCCCCCACTGTAAGGGCAGAGCAAGTTCGAGACCGCCTCATGAGACTGGACGAGTACAAGTCTTTGGGACTGGATGGTGTGCATCCCAGGGTTCTGAAGGAGCTGGCTGAGGTGGTTGCTGAGCCGCGCTCCATCATATTTGAGAAGTCATGGCTGTCAGGCGAGGTCCCTGATGACTGGAGGAAGGGTCACGTCACTCCCATTTACAAGAAAGGGAGCAAGGAGGACCCGGGA
>PPHD01016546.1:0-15502 GCA_002909625.1 Bambusicola thoracicus
CTGAATCATAGGATATTAGACCTATAAGCTCCAAATAATATTTCAGGCTGACTTTTCTAGCATAATAATAATTGGTATTATTAGAAGCCAATCTATAACATGAAGCAACAGAAGATTTAATTTTGGAGCAGGATGGTGAAGACCATGACTTAGCCCTGATTTGCCCAAATTCACAGAACTATTTTATCAGGATTTTTTGTTTGTTTGTTTGTTTTTTTAATGGCACAGGTGTCCATGTGCCTAGGTTGGCACTGAAGGTAGAATCCTGTACTCCCTTGACTCTGGTGTGGATTTGCTTTCCTTTCTCCAGCTCAGGCATACCTCTTACCTTGCTTTGAGAGAAGAAAAAGAGCAAACTCACCAGTCTTGCTCCCTCCATGGTCATTCTGCTGGGACTTCTTTCCTTGACTACAGCCAGATACAGGTTCTCCTGAAGCATTTTCCTGTCCTTAGAAATTAATCCATATGACTCTGTCTATGGTGTCTGTCCTTTGACTCAGTTGAGGAACGACTCACTCATATGTTCTGATACAGGCCTGATATATTTGTCTGCCCTCCTTTCCCATCTCTACCCTTGAAGAAATAAAGATGACAGAGGAAATTATTATGAATATTACCAGATCATGTAGAGTTTGAGCACTGGGTGACTTCCTAAAAGTCTTTGAAATTCCGCTGTGAACTGAGAGATACTTTTTGTACTGAATTCCTTGGTAATAGAGAATTTGTTGCACTGTCTTAGAGCCTGTGTTAACCATTTTCCTATGTTTCATTTCAGATACTGCAGATTTACCGAGGCCACAGTTGGAGAATTCTGGCTCCCTAGCTGAAGCATTTGATCAGATGTCTGGCAACATAAGTGATGATTCTTGACAAATTTTCCTGTCAACAAATGAAAAACAAGAAAAATGTGTTGCTTTTTGACTACTAGAGAGACATGGGAAGGGACAGTGGAATTTACAAAATGCATTCAGAGAAATGGAATTTCGAAGATGCTAAACTAAACTGATTTTCTGATTGTCAAGACAAGTCTAGGGAAGAGGACAGAAAAACTATGGCAGGGAGACTGCATAATGGGGAAAAGAAGCTGGAAGAGCAAGAGTTCCAGCAGGAGCTCTTCAGGGAGTACATGCATTGCCCGAAGGCAGGCTGCACGGTATGTCCCTCTAAAGGTCCCTATGCATGGGCAGCATGTACCAGCTGCTCAACACAGTGCTTTGGTAAGATGCAAGACAGTGTTTATGGGACTTTTTTCTGGGTCATCCCCATGGTCCTCAGCCCTTACTTGTGATGGAAAGAAAAGGGCAGGAATCCAAATGATCCCTCTGTTCTTTTTGTGCCACTTTTTAAATATTAACTTCCAGTTGCTGGGGCATTTGCTTGTTTGTTTTCCCTAATGGGTTGTTTGCATAGCATGCTTTTTGCAGCTGTCCTGCATGTTTGCTGTTTTAATAAATGTGGTTTTCAGAATTTCTTACTCTGAGAAATATCTAAAAAGAATTTTAAAGCAACTTTAGAACACTACCATGCTGAAGCATTGTTGACTGCTCTACTTCACGGTAAGACTGGATCCTTCACTTAAAATATGCCCTTGAATGTAAACTTTGTTTAAATTTACCACCCATACATACTGGAATCCCCTTCTCAAATCTACATCAAAATCTCTCTAAGCTCTCTCTTAGTTCTGCTGTGTTGCTTGTCTCAAGTCTTAGACAGCCAAACCGGTGGCATTGGTCTAGATTTAAGGACTGTACTTGTCTGATAATGTTTTTCTTTAGATAGCCTAGGGGACTTTTTAAGATGGATTGGTTGTAAGTATTGTACTACTGACAAATACTGTCAGTGTAGATGGGAGTCCCATTTTATTGCGTACAGTGTGTAGTAGTAAAGCTTTTCTGATGATGTTACATGATTCTTCCGTATACTGGCAGTAGGTCTCCTTAAGAGTGAATACCTTCTTCTGAACCATATGTAAAGAACAGATTTTGATTTGAATATTGTATTACATACAAAATAAGACGCAGCAGAAAGTGAATCTGGCCTCGATTTGTGTATCCTAGAAATAGTCGGCCTTTTGGGAGAAAGGCAGGAATTGCAATAGCTCACAACTCTTCTCAAAAGCCTCCAACAAAACACTGACAAGAAGTAATCTAGAAATCCCTTTGTAACAACTGTTGGGTAGGTCCCCAGAAGGCTGCATGCTCAGGGTGTAGGGGCATGTGGCAGAACACAAGCTGGAGCAGGATATCTGGCATAAAGATATTACACGCTTACTGCTTACATCAGTGCAATGTAAATTGCTGTACCACTTTCTCTGAGATGTAATATAAGATGTTTTTATCTGGAGGAATGTAGTCTAGCCTTGTAGTCCCCCCACTACACTTTGCACCCTTTGCAAGTATAGTATGTTTGCAAATATGATCTGAGGGAAAATATTGTTTATTGTTTCAAGATTTTGTATTGACATTGCTATGTTGCTTTTAAACTGCTTTATGCAAACTGCTTCCTTACCTACATGTGCTTTATTGTGTCAAGCAACAGCTTTCCTGTAAAGCATTTTTCAGCTGGTAGATACTATTAGCATAATATTACACCATTTTGGTTTTTTTAAATACACTTTTCACTTTAGACCAAAAAAAAAAAAGTCACTGAGTTAGTGCATGTGTCATTGTCATTCCCATTCACATACAAGGCAGAAGAGGCATTGAACACATCACACTTTTGTTTGTCCTTCTGTTTTTTTCTGGGGTTGGGAAACCAAACAAAAACTTTACTTTGCAATCTGTTGTGATCTGCGGCAACTGTAGCTGTGAATACATTATTTTACCCCTATAGAAGGTAGGGCTGGCTTGGAAATGCAGATATGTGAAGGAATGCGCATTCTCTCTACACCACAAATACCCATGAGCTTTATTTTGATGTTTGTTAAAACACAGAAAAATGTTCAGCTGTTAATGACTGCTGTAATTGTGCATAAAGACCATGAGTGCTACAGAGACCTAAGAAACAAATAGGGGACAAGTAATCATTTATGTTCAAAAAAAAAAAAATAGGAGTATCACAAGGTGGGAGGGTAGCATTGGCCAAGAACAGACACTTATTCTACAAGTCATTAGCATAAGTTGAAAAAATCTCTAGGTCTGAGAACTTCCAGTTATTCTGCCTCTGTTCTTCATCTCCAAATGATCAGTTGTGTACACATGGTGCCAGTACTGTTATGTTTGCTGTTCAAGTCTGGCTGGAAGTACATTAATTTGTTCCATGCTTTGGAAATGATGCTTTGTATTTTGTAGCAGCTTCCTTGGGAGATTTTTATTATTGTTTTAATTATACATTTGCATGCCTGTAAGTACTTTCAGTGTATGTTTACTATAAGAAGTGGTGGCATCCCAAGAATAATAATATGTTTACTCTTCATGATTTGTGATGCTTGCTGTGCTGTTTTGTTTTGTTTTAACTGTTCTGAGTACCCGTGAAACAGGTTGCCACTGAGATTTTAATTCAAGAGAAACATGGGTATTAAAGCCTGTCTCAGTTTTACTAACAAAATGAGGATGAGAGAGAGGACAAAGATGGAATTTTATGGTGGCGTTAAGTGAATCAGTGATTAACCATAAATCTGTTTTGTCTTTGACAATTTAGGATCCATGACCATAATGCAGAGTTGTTATTTCATGCAGTAGACTTCTTCTCAGTTTATTATAGCATGTGTTTTTTACGTGGCAGAATGGAAGAATTCCATAGCTTTATGTTTCTGATCCATACACTGTGAAATTTCAAAGGTTATGTTTCACGATATGAGTTTTAGAATGTAGACTTGACATTTATGTAACAAAAAGAAATCTGGGACAGTGTTGCTTAATGCAACCAACTGTTACATATCTTTGTTGTTAATAACTTAATTTTTAACATTCTCAGCATGTCATGCATTTAAGCTCCAATGAAAGTGATTTTCTGCATTAATGGTTTGTTTGTATGCTGCATTTTTCCATAAGTTGAAAAGATGTGGAAAAGAAAAATGAAAAAAAAAATCCTAAGCAACATTAAATGAGAGCATAATGCTTGATGTTTTACTTCTGGGACTCTTTGAGGGATGTATTTTTCCCCTCTCTCCAATTGCCTTTTAGTCTAAGTTTCCTTTCACTCGTGTATCAAGGAATGCTTATTTTTGTTTGTTTTTACTGAATAGAGTCTACTACTTTGTTAGTTGAAGAAGTCTTTCCTATGTCAAAAGCAACTACTTATGTGAAAAGATTGTTCTTAGGAACAGATAATGTCATTCATTAATCCTTCAACACGCTGCTACCCTCCAGCGAGGGCATAAACTCCCTAAAAAAGAGGAGATCTGTTCTTGTGACCTATTTATGAAAAACAGATTGAAATTAGAAAATCAGTGTTAATTGCATGACGTTTTTCTTTTGGCATGTATCTTTAGGAGTTTGGTTTTGTACTACTCTTTTTTTTTTTTTTATGTTATTTTGAGCTCTTTGGATGAAAATAGATTGACGGGTGACTTAAAGTTTTTGGCAATAAAAATAATTTTATTAAACAAATTAATTATACCAAGCCCTGTATAATGACCGTGGCAGTGTTATTCAACAGATGGTCACAGGTTCTGTTTTATGAATGGGAATATTGGGAATTCTTCATACTCATTGTGTGCAAGAGATTCACAGATGTCCTTTGCAAATCTGCTTGTGAAAGGCTGGACGTAAGTACTATATTTTGGTGGTGATTTTAATAGTGATTTTTGTTTAACTTGTATACCACATGAACCTTCATTTTCTTTCTCTCCTTTTTTATTTATGTGCTGTAGAGATAGGATGACAGTAATGTTTTACAGATTGCTGTAACAGTTCTCAGTTCTAGGAATTTACAACTTGCAGCTTTTTTTAAATGAAGCATTTACCACAAAGTGACTGAATACATTTGAAGTGTAAGCATAGAACTTCATCTCATTAAGGAAAAATATGTATTATATAAGCAATCGTACACACTATATTTGCTACTATCTTACTTTCTGTTGTAAAAATGACACCTTATCATTTGGTAGAGAGCCATTGGCTCTTTCTTGCAGATCCAGAGATCGTATATCTCTAAATATGGATGAGATGCAATGGGCTGTGTCAGTAGAAGATGCCAATATCATTTCTGTTCGTTACTGTTTCTGTTTCTACAATGAGTTCTGGAACCATTTTTCTTTGAAATAAGTTATAAAATTTCTCATTGTCTTCAGTGGTAGTTACAAATTTTACTTGTCTACTTTGTGTTTATTCCCTTCACCAGAAGAGCTAAACCTAAAGATTTATCTGATTAAGGTGACAAGGAAGGCACTAAATTAGCTTGGTACACTGAAGGCTCAATATAGCAAAGCATTTGGTGTATATTTCACTCTGAGTAATCCCATTGACTTCCAAGCTAAGCAGAATTAATCTTGGGATACAAGATTCTTGTCTTATCCTACAGTAGTCTTGTATCCTAAAATTAATATCCCTCAGGCGAAGTGTAGAGCTGTTATATATTTGTCCTCAGCAGAGACTGCACGCAGTGTCCTTGGTTTATACTTAACTCCTTCTGGTGTTTGGTTTTACTAGTAACTAGGCTTCAATCTGCAGTTTCTCCCTCGGCTTAGTTTGCTCCTAGTGTTTTCATGCAAAGACTTGTCTACCCTCGATCTTAGACCCTGCAGCTTTAAATTCAAAGTGGAAATATAGAAAAAAAATGTTGTGATTAGCTTGGAATAGTTTTTTTCCACAAAACAGGATGACTGAGCAAAATCTCAGCCATATCTTAACCATACATGTCAGATGCGAAATTATTTACCTGGTACTTTACTACACTTCCCTCCAACTTCAGAGCTTTCCTTAGACAAATGGAAAGACAGGCCCAGGGATGATTGTTAGTGTGTTCTCTGGGCACAGTGTAATTATTTGGCATTTTGTATTAAAGCTTAGACTTAGATTTTGGTGTTCGCTTAGTTTTAGGGTTTTTATTTTTTCCATTTTACAGCATGACTTCTGGCTGTCCATACATATGCATCTTTATTATCAGCTTGAGTCACCCTATACAGTCCCATCTGGTGATCTGTCCCTTGTCTTGTGAGACAGGAGGAAATGGAGGAGGGACAGCCAGTGAAAGAAAGAATGTTAGAGGGAGAAGGAAATGCTGAAAAACAAATATTTATCAAGGGAAGTGTTTCTTTAAGGTTTTGCTTTGTTCTCGCCTGTTGAGGCACTTAGTCTCTAGCTCATGAATGGGCTGTGTAGTACACTACGGGTAGTAGTATCCACCAGATCCCACTCTGTTTCTTGTCTTTGTGGTGCTGAGGGTTTGGATGGGACATGCTGGGATGGGCGCTCCTGTTCCGTACAACCATGTGAGCATAGCATGCCCTGTGTTGGCCAAAATAAGGTAAGTGAGTAGTTTGCTTGGCAAAGATTGGGTACTGCTGCCCTTGCTCTGGCAGCTAGCGTGTTGCCTGCAGCCTACTGGTCACCTGACGTGGGTGGTTCACCACGTCCTGTCACCTCTCCTTTGTGTCGCCATTGAGTCTTAAGCATGGATAATTGGATGAGGCTTTAAAAGAATCTACCTTTGTCATGGCAGTAATATAAAACACTAAAATGATACTTTCATAAGGTGCTGGAAACAAGGGCATGGGCCCTGGTAAAGGTGGAAATCATCTTGAAAACTGGAGGAGAATGTGGGACTTCTTTTGAGTTCATATTCATTCGTCTAGGGAGGATAAGCTCTTCATTATGTAAATAGGACTTTGGGGCACAATAATACAATGATTTGGTTGTGGTTATATCGGTATACCGTTATGACAGTAGTTGGCTGTCTTTTCACTTTATTTTTAGTGGACTATTTGTTAAGATCTGAGTGGCATTACTGTTGAATGAGTGTCACCTGTTTTGATACCTGGGTTGGCAGGACTGTGCACTGAGGAATAATTTTTGGGATTTTGGGGTGCTTTTTGAGACATTTTTACATTTTGTAATTTTCTATCCATGAGTATGACTGTCTTTGCCCAACACAAGTATGAATTTTATGTCTTTCTGTAGGCTGTTCTACATTGCTTTCTGTTTGTGTCTTTGGTTCAGTGCAGATCCGACCAGGTTCTTCTCTTTGTTTGATTTCGAATGTTGTAATTTGTTTTTTATTGGACAGTGCTCATGTGTCTTTAAAGAAGCGTACTATAAAAGGGGTTAATCGATGAAATAGCTTTTATGTGGCTTGGTGTATTTTATGTTGTATAGTGTGTTATTTAGAAGAGTGGAATGATATTGATTTCTTTTTTTCAGGAATCTTTTTTTTTTTTCCCCCCCTCTTTTTTGATTTAGCTATGGGAACATTTTGGAATGATATTACAGATTAATTGAAGTTACAGATTTAATCCTTATAAGTCTTTAATCATTCATGCTCATAAAACTACAAGACTAATTCATATCAAATATGTATCTTATTGATATAGTATTACTTTAATAAATCTCTCCCAAGATCGTAACACAAATTGCATTTATGAAAAGAGAGTGCACAGTAAGACTGTGTAGGAAAATAGACAGGAGAATAGAAGGGATCTGGAGTAAGCCCAGCCCATCCTGATTAATTTCAGAATTTTAATGCTTGCAAATGTATTAATGTGCAAGCATTCATATTTGTGCATTTTAAGATCCTTTGAATCAAGTATCATTTTCCACATAAAACAATCTGTCAGGTATTTGCTATTTCAAACCTTTAAATATTTGGTATTGCATTATCAACCCCGTGCTCGATCCATTTATGAAACACAAAGCACTTCCATTTGTAGAGATTTATTCTTGTATCATTTTTCCTGAGATTTGCCAGAACATCATCATGTTCGTGTTCTGAAGGTTAATGCCCAAAGTCAAGCAGGCAGAAGCCAAGTGCTGCAAGGTTTCCAAGATTAGGACTGATTCCCTTCACAAATATAAATGATTCCTGCCATGTTCAGTGATTTTGTGCAGCACTACTCACGGCTGAGTGAGTGCATCAATACTGTAGTCCTTACATGCTGTACATACTGATGACACTCTGTGTTAACTTGATTGACTGAGCAGTATACTGGAGAGGATGCACCTGCGAGAGATGTGCAGACATATATATTTTTATTCTTGTTTTGAAACATTTATTTTACATTTTTTTTACTTGGAATTCTTAGTTTCACATTCCATGGGTTATCATGTTGTGCTGTTAAGGTAGAGCAAACAATTATGTGCTTCTTTGTTGTCAAAGTTGTAATGGAAAATGATCTGAGGTGCATCTTTCTCTTTATAACCAAAACCCTGATTTTATATTTTAAAGGAAAATGACATAAAGGGGACAAATGTGAAATCTGGCAATTCTATAACTATGTAAATTACGCATATTTTAAGAGATTCAATGTAATGGTAGAAAAATGCCTTGTGTAATTCGCTTATGAGCAGTATTTTTTTGTTACATTTTTATGTTTTGTTATCATTTTTATAGGCTTTAAGACAGCAGCAGAAAAGAAGAAATGGAGTCTCAATGATGGTAAACAAGACTGTTCCTCGTGTTGTTTTGACACCATTAAAGGTGTCTGATGAGCAGTCGGATTCACCTTCAGGTAAATAGCTGAAGGACTGTTTGCAAGATCAGTGCTAGTCACAGAGCCTTCCTCTGAGTCTGATGAGTAGCATACAGAATGGGAGACTGCTGAAAATAATATTGTCACTTGGAGGCTTTGTTTAACATCTTTATTTCCTTATCAAATCTGTGACACAAGGACGAAGATTTTTCTTTAATTTTAATAAAGAGCTGAAGGCACACAGTAAAATGGCAATTAATAATAGCAGCAGCTTTAAAAGAATGCAAAGTAACATTTTGTTTGGCTCTGGAACTCTAATGGAGGACCACATGCTGGTATTCAAGGCCATGAAAAGGAGAGGGGAGAAGAAAGGCAAGCTTCTCTGTGAATGTGAATTTGTGTCAATTCTGCATTGCAATCCTAGGATCCTTTTGTTAGCTTTTCTTGTTCTGGTGCTGTTCTTAGCACCACAGCATAACCTTGACCTTTAGCTCCGATTAAGTTTCTTCATTTTAAGAGATTTTTATGTCTGTGTTTCACAGAAATTGACAATTGTATTTCCAGGCATCTCTATTCTGTAAGTGTTACTTCACAGAAAAATGATCTTTTTTTCGCCTTTAGATTGCTTTACTGCCCCATAGCTTGAGGTTAAAATATTTTTAAGGATATCCCTTGTGTGTTATAGGAAAACGTTATTTTTATTAGATCAGTGAACATTTTTATTGACTGTAATGTTCAGTAAACTTTAGTTTTCAGCGCTTAATTGACTTATTGATCTTTTTCTTCCATTTCCTCTGATGATGAGAAATCGTATTGTGACCAGAAAGGTGCATTGCCTCTCAGCAAGTAGATGTCAGTTTTCTTTAATCCCATTTTCGCTGTGTTTACAGTTGTAGCAAGGGGACAGGGAGGAGGGAGAGCTGGTGATACAAATGCATCAGTATCATGCTTTGTTTCGTTTTTTTCTAAGGATCTGAATCTAAAAATGGTGAAGCAGATGGTTCTGATAAAGAGATGAAACATGGACAAAAGTCTCCAACTGGAAAACAAACAAGCCAGCACTTAAAGAGGTTAAAAAAATCTGGTTTAGGTGAGTAGGAGTAAAATAAGTATATGTATTTGTTATTGTACTATTGAGATGTTTAGAAACTCTATGCTGTATTTGAAAGTTGTGTTGCTGATTTACCATTCTCTTTCTCAAACTCAGAAGTTGACCTTTTCTCAAGAAAGTATCTTTTTTTCTGGCTATTTTGAAAATCCACAGGCAATTGTTTCTCCCCAAGAATGTTTTTCTGTACTTGCTTTTTAAATTTGACAGACCTAAGCAAGTGCAGACAGAGGTCGTTTAGCAGCTTGCTTCTGATTGCTGCATTATGATTTTTGGGCGGGTGGCAAGGGGTGGAGTAGCAGATATTCTTTCTTACTGTTAAGTTCGCTTGCTGTCTAATGCATGCTTAATCCCAAAGAGAATAGTGTACTTTCTTACATATCTGTTCTATTCTAAGTTAACTCTCTCCTTCATTTGCATTACTCCGTGTCATGTTGAGGTTTGGCACATCATTTTTGATTGATTCTATTTCTTTGGCTGATTTGTTTCTTCAGTAGGATCCTTAATTATTTTTGAAGCTACATCTCTTGAGGTGGTAGAAACAGTTTCTGTTTTGTTGTTTTCCATGTTATTTAGCAAGATGCATGGATGTTGATCTGTAATTAATGAAGAATTTTCTCTGAAGAGATGCTAAGAGTAAATTCCCAATAGCTCCATGTGATGGGGAAAATTTTTCTGCACTGCATGAAACATAATTGGAAATGTTCCCTAAGGAACAGAAAAAGTACTATTCATTAAGACTCTTGTCTCGTATAAAGTAAAGTAGAATAATTACATAACTGTATCTTTACAGAAGACCTTTCGCATTCAGCAGACTGCTGAATCATTTAGAGAAGAATTTTGCAATGTGACCACATTGGAAATGTTTGCAAGCAAGCTTTTCGTAGTGGCTGGATAATCTCAAAAATAATTTAATGCCTGTTTTCATGGTTATAGGATTGTTTTCCTTTATGAATGGCCTCATCTATTTTCTTATATAACAATTCTGCAAAATAACTTGAACATACTTTACTTGCTCAATATTATAGGTTACTTGCTAAATATACTGTTACCAGTTTCTGGTGAGCTCTTTCATGGAAACCTTATTGTATCATAGCCTCCCAGGAAATTGTATTTTGATTTCATATATAATCTTCTGGCAGAATATTTATTGATCTCAGATGGATATATAGTGTCTATGTTGATCAAATGGTGTTATTCAAAACTGATAATACTCTTTCAGTATTACAGTTTTTGCTGTGGAAAGATATGTTCAATTTTCGATGATTTCCTGTAATTTTTCTCTAGCTGTGAGACTGAGACATGTGATTTGATGCATCCATTCCTCCCCATCACTAGATACTTCATCAAAATGGCCTCTGGTACCAAATAGAGAATGAATTCATTAGGTTTTTTTTGTTGTTGTTGTGTTGGGTTTTTTTGGTAGCTTTCAGAATAAATTCTGCTGCTCTTTGAGGATCTGTCCTTGGAACATGGGAAATATTGTATAAAGTTTAATGTTTTCTGTGATTTCTGTCCTTCTATTTTGTCTCTCATACTTCAGTGTAGAAACATTTATTTTCCACCCTTTTCATAGGTAATGCTTTATGTTGAAGACTACTCTCTTTTCCAAGGCTGTAAGCTTGTCTTTCTCTCTCATCCTCCAGGTTCTATTTCTGATCTGGCCAGAGGTGCCCCCAAGCTCTGGTAGCAGCTACATAAGGATTCAAAATGTCTTTTTCTGTGGGAAAACAATATGAAAAACATTAGCATATGCTCTGTTATAAACTCCCGTCTTTCAGAGTTATGAGTAGCTATGCAGTAGAGGTGTACAGTCAAATTTCACAGAGTTGCTACTTTCTCTGCTATTCTGAAATGTTTCTCTAAATCTGACTACAAACATGAAACCTGTAGCAATGGTCCTAAAGCTAGGAGGGGTACAGGAGAGAAAATCTGTTGTCTTTCTGAACAAATCTAGTAGCCTCCTATCCTAGGAGTAGTGTGTGTGTTTCTTCCTCATGTTGATAAAGCAGCTGTAGTAACCTGTAATGGTAGCAGGTTAAATAATTGGAAAATATGTAACTCAGGCACACAGAAGTAGGCCTGAGTTTCTAGTACTGTCTTGTTCGCTTCTCACTATTAAAATACCTACCAATGTTGGATGTTACTGACTTTGCAAACATATCTTTTGTTTTGGTTTGGACCATGGAAAGGCATGTGTATAGCTTTCTGTAGAATATGAAGCATCAACTGGTGAAAATGTTACTTCAGTTTGGAGTTACTTAGAATATAGGGATGTGTGTGCTTTCTTGATTAAAGAAAAGAGTATAAGTACAGGCATTACATTTGGATACATCATACTACTTGTGCTACACTTGGAGATTGTGTTCTTTTTGCATCCATATTTTGTGGGTGGAACAGATGGTGAGGACAGTTTACTGTGATGCATTCATGAAAATGAGCACTTCTTCCACACAATTGTCTTTTATAACAGGGCATTCATTTGTTCATAGTGGAGATTTCGCTGTGCTGAAATACATTATGTTAGAAATGAGTTGGAAAAGGATATCTTGTGCTGAATGCAAAGTAATGCTTGTCTCATTCAGTTACTATTGTTTGCTAAAAAGTAAAAGGAAATTACAAGAATGTTTGTGGGAGGCTGTGACTGAAGGGTAGCTTGCAGAATTTACAAATCTATTGCAGTTTCTTTCATTTCTACACTTTGTGGGTGATGCTATAACCTTTCGGGATAGATGGTCATAGTCTTCCAAGAAATCTAAAGCATAACTGCATTGTATTTATTAACATTAACAGTTTAACACATTGTAGCATTTGAGTATTTCCTAATAATATGCCCAAATATCCATATTTATAAAATATAAATATTCTTAACAAAACAGTTATAATTCTTGCTACAAGGTCCTATGCAAATGTCAAATACCATCATTGTTCGCAGCAGTAGAATAATCTCTACAATTGCTTTTTAAGAGATTCTTAAGGAGTTTATGCATAAATTAGTTAAGATCCCTCTTGTATCATTTCTTAAATATTTGAAAATACAATAGACCAAAACCTGGAGGACTTTGCTGTGAAGAGTTAGAAGTTTTTGATCTGTAATGGCCACCTATACTCCTCACTTCTTCCATTTCTGTATTGTGTATCACAGTATGTTAAGACCGGAAGGCAAAAAGGTTCATAGCAGTATGTATACATCCTGATGCAGGCAGCAGTAGTGAGTTGCTTTTTTAAGGGGCTTAGTCTAGTAGTATTATCACAGAAATAAAAGCAAAATTAGGCCAGATGGGACTTCCAGTGGTGACCCAAATTGTTCATTAGTCACAAGGCAAGATCAGCTGTACATCTGTCATTCCTGACAGATATTTTCTACTTATTCTTAATAGTTTTCCATTGATGGAGACTGAAATGCCTCTCTATGGATATCAGGAAAAGGTTCTTCACCAAAGGGTGGTCGGGCCCTGGAACAGGCTCCACAGGGTAGTGGTCACAGCACTGAGCTTGCCAGATTGAATAAGCACCTGGACAACATCCTCAGACATATGGTCTGATTTTTGGGTAGGGCTATGTGGAGTCAGGGGTTGGATTCGATAATTCTAATGGGTCCCTTCCAATTTAAGATATTCTATGATTCTGTGCTAATCTAATGTCTAAGGTGGCTGAAGCTTTGTATTACCTTGACAGTAACGTTTCTTATTGTGCAAGAGTTTAAGATCACTTCCTTTGCATTTATGCCTGTACTCAGCTTTTTATATATTTTCCCCTTCCCCTTGTATATTCTTTGTCTTATTTTTTCCTCACAGACTCTGTTTTGTAGACTTCTGATAATTGTTGCTGTTGTCTTCACTGTGTTGTTCATTTTAGATCATAGGTTCTAACAAAAATTCTGAGAAATGCATGTTTTCAAACACTAAATTAACAATGTAAATGTTCTCATCTCTGTGATAACTGTCTATTCACACAGGTTGTTTTTAGCAAGTCTGTGGAGTAAGTTAGGCAAACCATTGTGCACTGCAAATGCAGAGCACAGGCCAAAGCGAATCTCTCCTTAATGATTGATTGGCATCAGCCTTTTGCTTGGAAATAGAATTATGTTGATGACATGACAGGGAAATTATCTTCTTCCGCTGAGTTGAGTTGATCTCTTGAGCTGAAAGTAAGAGTGTGTCTGTTCTGTTGTTGACTGGAACGTGAATCCTGTAAGATCTCAAGAAAAAAATACAGGGAATATAAACTAAGCTGTTAGCAAAGAAAAAGCTGCTACAGTCTGAGAGTACCATTTCTCCGGAGCTTACTGTATTAAACTGATGAAAACTAAAAGCATAAAAAGAGGAATTGTTTTTATTCTCTTTCTTTATGGGTGTTTGAAGTTATTTCTTAGTTGTTGTTTTTTGTTTTTTTTTTCCTCTCTCCAGGACATTTGAAATGGACCAAAGCTGAGGATATTGACATAGAAACACCAGGATCCATTCTAGTGAACACCAACCTGAGGGCTTTAATAAATAAACACACCTTTGCTTCTTTACCTCAGCACTTTCAACAATACCTCCTGCTTTTGCTTCCAGAAGTAGACAGACAGGTAAGTAGAAACACACAATATTTCTTTCTGTAGTTATTGAGACTTTTTTTTTTACCAGTATGTTTTCACCTGATGACTTCATTGACTAGGAATTGTTCTAGAGAAGACTAAGAAGAACATTTCCATACTTTTATTAGGTAAAACTGTTATATGTAGAATGAATGTAAAGTCTACCTCAACACTGACCAGCTTCTGCAGATCTTCTGAACTTGTCAGATCTCTTAATTAGCTTTTTTATCTTTTTTATCCAATTCAAGACTTTATTAGGAGCATCTGTTTTCATCTCTGATCTTCTATTGTGGCAGCAATGCCCTTCTTTTTTCTTTTCCTCTTCCCTCTTTTCCTCCCCCTTTTACGCATGCTTACATATATGTCTACTCTATGCAGGTGCACTGGAGTCCATTTGTTCATACATTTGTAAGAAGCAGCCTGTCCAAGCTCATAGCTGTAGGCTTATACTGGTTATTAATCACTTGTCAGAGATGAAGGATTTGAGGAGTAAAAACATGGAAAGAAAACACAACTTTGTCGTTTCCTACAACGTTTGATCCTTTGTGCATTTGTTGTTTAGATTGCAGACTTCTTAGAGCAAGAAGAAATCTTTCCAGCACGTCTAGCTGTTAAACAGGTCCAACACCAATTTCATTTACACGCTTGCCTGACTTCCAGAGGTGAACGGTTACTGATCACAGTGGGGGCTACTCATGGATTTATTCAGACACGTTCCTAAGCAACTTAACCAATTAGGGCACTGAATTTTTTTGCAGATGATCAGTATCTCACATCTTATTTACAAACCAGAGGATGCAGATCTCTTAAGTAACTGACTAAAACCTGAATCTTAAAGAAGTATGTTAAATGCTGTGGATTCATTTCTTAAGCTCTTACTCAGTAGTTTCTACCACACTAAGACAGGGGATAGCAGTACAGTAAGACATAAAAAGGGAAAGAAAAGATCGTATTGATATGCATTAACTCAACCTCTTACCAAATTAGTTACTGTATACTATGGATTAAAGTAATGCACTTTGATATTTGAAAGAGAACATTAAAAAACAGAGTCATAGGCAAAACAATATGAATGTATTTGCTCTTGAGCTTCCACAAGACAGCCAAAACCAATATTGACAAATTTTAATAGTATTTCTCACTGTCATAAAGTAGATTTTAATTTTGTGACAGGCAAACGTTTTACTGAGAGTTTAGAATTCTTTTCTCTTTCTAGTTAATTTGCCAGTAAGGCTGCACGTATTTG
>PPHD01016547.1:0-15502 GCA_002909625.1 Bambusicola thoracicus
CATCAAACAACCTCTAATTGCTTCCAGCAGATACTAAGCTCCTTGCTCAATGCACCAGACACCTGTTTCTTCAAGTCCCTTCCCTTTCCATGCCTGTCCAGAGCCCACTGTATCCAAGATCCTTGAAGCTTGTTGATTGTGGATAGCCTTTTCTATAGCCCAGGTGTGGGGTTGTACTGCATGGTGATTTACCGATTATTCTGGTAGGCTCTGATGGCTTTGCTTCATCCCAAAGTAAAGCAGCAGAAGTCCAGACTTGAAGGACACAACAGATTAAAAAACAAACAAACAAACAAATTACACTGGAAAAAAACTACAGTGATCTAGGTGGAAGTGGACTGTAAGCAAAGCAATTCAACTTTGCGATGAAGCAAAGCCCACACCTGAGGGTGTGTGGTAGTACTCGAGGACAACTCACTTCAGAGTTGCTATGTGCAGCACCAGCATAGACTGCATTTCTTTCATTTCTCCCCACACACAATCCTTGTTGGATTTTGAGTAATAAATCTGAGACACACCTGTTAGAATCTTCTGCTCCTGACGTGCTCACTCTAAAATTAGTCTTATCCCTAACCTGGAAGAAAACCCAAGATATTTCCTTACACCTTTGCGCCATCTACTGACTCCTACAGATCTTAGCAGCTTGCTGCTGATCGGATGTTTTTATAGAAGTAATCGTAATTGCCTGGCCTTGCTTCTGAAAGGTAACAGTCAGCTAAGATTCCCAACTCACACATTTTGCTGTTTTTTTTTCCATTCAGCCGATAGAAGGGATTGCTACCACACTCAGACTGACCTCTAATAGGTCACAGACTATTCAGAATTTCTCACACTTATCTTCTGCCCCTTAATAAATCACCTCCCATTGGTTTTAAAATGCTCCAATACTTAATTGTCCCGGTTTCAAAGAAGTATGCATTGTTTCTAATGTCTTGTATCCCCAGATAGCATTCTATTTTTTCTCTGAGACAGATAACGGTCTTCAGAAAGAAAACACAATGAAAAAAATAACACTTTGTCTTTCCACAAAGAGTGCCTACAAAGTACTCTTTGTAGGCTCTCTCTGTAGCATTCCCAGGATACTTCCTGGACATGAAATTATGTATAATTAAACACCTTCCTCACAGCTGAAGAAAGAACCAGTGTCTAAAACTACAGACCTCCAGCTGCTGGATACCAAATGCTTTGTGAAAGAAAAGCTCCTTGCCTGAAGGCCAGAGATGTTCAGCTGGAAGTCCATTCGGAGCACAATGAATACACTGCAAAGGAAAGCCTCAGGCTACCAAAAACATTTCCAGATTTGCCTCCTTAATTATGAACTAAGACACTGGATATGAGGTGAAAGCGGCATGACCATAAAGGTACCTCAGTTACCTTTAAAACTAGAGCCCATTTATACCTAAAGATTTTTTAAAAGTGCTATTCCAGTTTGAATTAATATAACTGATACTTTAACAAACAAAAACAAACAAACAAAAGAACAACACCTTTTTGGAGAAAAAAAAAAGCCAGCAACACTGGTTAAACAGCAACAATGCAACTAACCTAAACTGCATTCCTGATCATAACTAATTCTGGATGCTAAGGGAAAAAGCATGAAATGATGCAGCCAGAGAACCATGTACTACATACAACAAGCATGGCAGTATTTCAATCCCCTTCTGAACTCTTCTAGGCAGAGTAGGTAGCTAGAAACTTCCTTATGTAGAAACTCATAAAGAAAACGATCACTTGAAAATAATATAGAAGTTTTTTAGTGCTAAGGCAAAAGGCAAAACCTCATTCTTTTATGATGAATTCACAGGTCTAAAGGAATACAGGAGGAACACATTACCAGTATGTCATGATTAAACAGATGCAAAACATACTAAGGCCACCTTCTCCCATATGCTGCTCAGCTTTTTCAAGGATGGAACCAAAGTGAATAGCTATGCATATGTCTTATGTACATGTAGGTGATGCTCTGTTTTATGGATTCATGCCAGAGCTGAAAACTTACCTTTAAACATGTGTGCTCTAATGTCTTTAAGGGATTGATACTTTAAGTGTTCTATGCACAAGCTACTTTGTTGTATATATCCATATACACATATACAAGCATATACCTACATATCACAGAATCCTTAGGGTTGGAAGAGACCTTTAAACGTCATCTAGTCCAACTCCCCTGTCACAAACAGGGACATCCACAGGCTAGATCAGGTTGCTCATAGCCCATGGGCTGCCCAGAGAGGTGGTGGAGTCACCCACCCTGGAGGTGTTCAAGGAACATTTGGATGCTGTGTTGAGGGACGTGGTTTACTGAGAACCATTGGTGATGGGTGAATGGTTGGACCGGATGATCCTGTGGGTCTTTTCCAACCTTTGTGATTCTATGATTCTATGATCTCCAGGGACAGGGCGTCCACCTCTCTGGGCAACCTGCTCCTGTGCCTCACCACCCTCGCTGTAAAAGACTTTCTTAAATTCAAGCTAAACCTCACCTCTAAGTTTGAAACCAGTTCCTCTTGTTCTGTCACCACCAACCCTGCTAAAGAGTCTGTCCCCTTCTTTCCTATAGCTCCCCTTTAGATACTGAAAGGCCACTAACAGGTCATCTCACAGCCTTCTCCAGGATGAACAGCCCCTCACAGAAGTGTTCCATCCATTGGATCATTTCTGTGGCCCTCCTCTGGATGTGCTCCAACATTTGCATATAGATAAAATATGGTGCTGTCTATATACATATAGATATAATACAGTTCGATCTTTCCTTTTAATCCTGCAGTTCTGAAACCACTCTAAATACAACATCATTCAATACTCAGTACTGCAAATAAAGATTACCAACTAAGGTAAACAGGGAACGTGCTATTTCCCTAAAAAGTAAGCCCTAATAATTTCAAAGCTTCTGTTGCTACTGCGATCCCTTATTTAGGATTGTGTATTTTAAACTCAAGCCTCCTAGACTTGAATGCAGTACATAAAGTATTTTTCTTGCGATATTAATTAGTAACATAAAACTGCTTTTATTGGTGCCTAGAAGGTAATTCATACAGTGTATGCAAATTTATTTTTATGTTGGGAATACAAATCTACAATTTTCATCATTCAAAACAGCTACAACACAGCACTGATTGGTTGAAAATGTTTGACGCAGGTTCTTGTATTACAATATGCTGTTTTCCTCTAAAAAAAACCCCACCAAGCCTATTTTGTAGCACCTTGCTGATTTCGATAACAGTTGATCTATATGAAAAGATTACCCCCAGTATTTGGGAGTGACTCATTTCTGGAGTACTGCCCTTACTTCTTCCAACCGTGTTGTTTAAACTCACCGATAGTTCACCGAGCTAACATTTGAAATACGTTTTTACAGGCAACTTAATTCTGCCACTTTCTAACTTTAGACAGCTTACCAGCTTTAAGGTAATGTATATTGAAATACGGCTTCAAATGGAACATTATCGCTTATTTTAATACCATTCTTCTTTTAACCCCTTGCTAAATTTAGTTTGCCCTTGTCACTAGATAAATGATTGGCAACTATTTTGTCCGCTTACCTCTCCTCAGCTGTGGTGCTATCTGTTGCTGTGCCATTAGATGTCACCCTGGACCACGCAAAAAAAAACCCAGCGCATGAACTAGCATCAGCAAAAGATAGCACCAGTTTCAGAATAGGATATACATCTTCTAAGGCTGCGTCTTATCCATGTACCCTCTCCAGTACATACACCTTCAGCTCCATCTTCATGATCCACCAGCAGTGCCGAGAAAACAGCATATACTTGAAAACCAGTTAGGCTTCACCTAGCATAAATTTGGCCCAGTGCTCCTTTAATTTCAAAACGGAACAATTTCTAAGGGCCATAACTGTCAATCACATACAGGTAGAGAATTATGAAAAAACACAGCTGCGTGATGCCTCTGGGAAGCAGTGCCAAGCATGGTGTCTGAGCAAATAGTCGAGTAAGTGGGATGTTTGCTAGATTGGATCTGAAGCCAACTGATTAACTGCTCTGTTCTTAAATTGCGTCTTATGAGATCATCTTCCTTTAGTCTTTTTGGTTAGTTTGTTTGCTGTTTAATCCCAACTGAATTGTTTCCAGCTAAGTGGTTCATCAGTTTGTTGCTAATCCCTCGGGGGAAGTCGGGAGTTGTTGTAACTTTGATCTTACAGGATAGTGATGGCAAAGTAAAGCACTCCCACTTGTGTGGGGTGGATTCTACTGAAGCTGAAATCCAGAGAAACCCACACATGGACACATTGACTCCTTGTGCCAGAAGGATCAGAGTCTTACTGCCCTTATGGCATTTATTATGTTCCCAGCTCTCTTGTCCAAAGGCATCACAGCATTTTATGCAGAGCTGCCACATCAAAACAGAACAAATTCAAACAGTTCTCAGACTTCCTGCTGATAACACTGTGTTGCACATAACAGCTGTGGTGCTTCTGACACATCCTGGGATTTAAGCCAAAGGGAGAAGTTCTACCTGGGATAGGACTTCTGCGCATTGCTGCATACTTCCACTAATGCTAGGTGGCTCACAACTATTGGGGTATCTTTTGAGTACTTCATAATCCAAACACATTTATATCTTTTTAGGCAGATCACCACTTATGTCTAAGCAAGACAGGGTGGATTAATTTAAAACGAAGAGAGGATTATAAAAATCAAGAGGCTCTTCTGTCTGACAGCAGAAGCACTATAACCTCTAAGAACCCACACTACACACACAGGTGGAAGCCCAAAGAACAGAGGTTTGGGGTGTGAGTGCTGACAGCTGCATAAGTAAGCAAGAAGCATAGCAGTCAAGCTGAGAGTTCGCACACCAGAAATCACAGCCTTCATTGGAGAACTTAGTTCAGAAACTATAGGGAAGCAACTCTTCTTATCCCTCTTCCAGAGGTCCATACGCAGAGCACAAGCTCCTGTGTATCACATCACATGGTAGTTCTAGAAGGCTCCCAATACATGCGAGAAAGATGGAAGTGGCAAACACTTGACCACAAACACCAAGAATAGAGCACAGCATAGAAAAATACCAGTGTTGCAAAGTCCAGTCTGGCATGTACATACTGACCTGAAACTAGCATCACATGATGGGTGTTACCTGAAATAAGGGGTAAAGCTATGGGATTTCAAACTGAGGGGAGGCCTATTTTCCAATGGGATACCAATACTTATCAGTTTCTGACTGTTACCATCACTTGCACCACTACAAGGGGCAAGTTGCTGCTCCACAAAAAGAAAAAGTATGGCTGAAGTTACACCACAACCGTTCCCTGGAAAAACTGCTCTATGATTCAGCTGGCACCCCTGAGGGCTCTGAGGGTTTATCTGAAACAGCCTTCTTTTTGCAGGCTGAGAAGACAGATGTCTTTTTGTGCTACCTTCCCTCTCCTCAGCAATGTTTGAAGGGTATCTCCTCCTCCATTATATCCTCATCAGTCTCATCGTCTTTCCTCGGTTTACCACATTTATCCAAAAAACAATCAGAACTCAGACCCAGTCTCTGTCATAGCACTGAAAAATAATGGCAACCATATCTGTGTATCAACTTACGTGGTGGAGAGCACAGACAATGCCATTCATTTCAACAAATTCCCAGACAAATATAAAGACAAAAACTGCCTGTTGCTACCTTAATATGATGTCCAGGGAGAAGTGGATTATTGTTTCCTAGCCAGGATGGATTTGCAATGGACTATGCTTATTCACAAACAGAAACAAATCTAGTGTTCCAAATTTTCCCTCAGTACAGCTTTACACGATTCACACAAGAATTTGCTTGCAGGGAAGGAGATTTAAGCATCTAATTTAAAACATCCTGTTTTGTGAAGATGAAATATATCTTTGGGTGCCCACACATGGGGAGATGCTTTGTTTTTTGCAAATGTTTCTATGTTTGCCCTTAATCTGCACTGCAGCTGGTAGATCAGTGTTATTTTACAGGTATTAAAAACACCCAGCAGGGTAGATGCCAGCTACGGTTTCAGGCTCCCAATAAGACATGACAGATGTTCTTCATTGTAACAATGAGGACAGCAGCTGCCTCAGTTTTGGAAGACAGTCAAAAAAAAAACCTCGCTCCTCATTGATGCTTGGACAGAGGGTTTGCCTTAAGGCTTCTAGCTTTTCTGGCAAGGTTTTTTGTTTGTTTGTTTTATTGTTGTGGTGTTTTGTTTTGTTTTAAAGCTCTAATATGCATCATTTAAGGTCAAAGGAATAGGGCAAAAGAGAAATCTACCATGCTACTAACATGGATCTGGGTACTAACTTCTCCATCTTTGCAAGGCAAATTCTGGATAAGGATTTCTGCACTGAGATCATTTTTTTCCTGCTCTGCTGAGAGCGTTTAAAAAACTGCCTTTACATAAAAGAGGGGAAACTTGTCAGTGCTGCAGGGAAGAGAAATCTGAGAAACAGGAATGGAAACAACCAGATGGATAATTTCAGCTCAGCAAAAGTGATAAAAAGATTCTGTACCTCCTGATCCTACATTACTCTGAAGCTGCAGCAGAATTCATAGGAGGTGAGAAAGCTATAGTGTCTGCCAAGCAAGCTCGCACAATGAATTCAGGGGATGACCAAGCCAAGGTGTGAGGCCATGAGCTAGCACCACAATCACAAACAATATGGTTGTGCTGGAACTGTGCTGAGGCACAAAAGATCTTGGGAACACCATCACAATGACATTTATACAGTCCTGCCAGAACCTGAGAAAGCATGCCTGCACTCAGTGGCATTGATGTGGCACCTCACTCCAGACCTCCAAAATGGAACAGTACTTCTGTGGTTAAAAAAAAAAAAAAAAACACCCAGAATGCTCTTCTGAGAATGGAAAGCATCAGATCTGAAAGACAGGGGAAACGTACAGGTTGAAAGACAAGCCCTCAAATCCAGACAGGACCTGAATAATTTCTGAGGTTCTGTTAATCCCTTAAGTGACTTCTGATTTTCTATACTTCTCTGTATGACACTCAAGGTTCACGATGGTGGTGTTTAATTTTTTCTGTAATTCTTCTTAAATACCAAGCTGAGGAAACATTTTTAGGTACTGCATCTTCAAACCCTTCAACAAGTTCCAGGTTTAATTAATGCAGTGGGGCAAGCACTGACGTAAAGCTATGACCAAGATCCAGAAATGCCCACCCCATCCAGACCTGAAAGTCACGTTTATCTTGCAGCAGTCATGTTTTTTTCTGCTTCTTCCACCAGTACTCAGTATCGTGCATGTGCATGGCCAAAAAAATCATATCAACATAAATGCAAGCCCCTGAGCAAGAGATAGATGCCCCTCTGAAATTCCTTTGCCATGTCTTTAGCACTGGCAGTTTAAAAAATACCTGTGCCCACTGTATCAAACCATAATTACCTCAGACAACAGAAGAAGAGATGTAGGAACTCCTGCAATCGTGCTGCTCTCTCCCAGTGGCAGCATGTCTGTTGTCCCAAAAACCCAGTATCAGTCAGAGGAAACCATCTGATAGGCAAGTTCAGAGGTACTTAATTACCTGGACGCTTTTCAAGAAAGATGCAGCTATGCTCACAGTCAACCTGGATTAATAGCTTGAATAGATACTTCATATGTAGGAAGCACTGAGTCCTTACCATGTAAAATTTCCTTATACTGCTATGACTGGAATGCACTCTAGCATCACTTGTGCTTCTCCAGGATTTAAAGAGTAGCATCTTTTGGGAAAACAACTCTGCTTTCTCAGTCTTGATGCAGGTCTAACCTGGCACCCTGTTCACAAAGAAACCCTTCAGTTTTTGTAAGCTCTTCAACACCTGCCCAATCACAACACCTCTTAAACTGACTATAAGAATATTTAGCAGGAGGTAAAACTCAAGATGCTTATTTTGTAGCTTGGCACATGTGGGAAGAAAGAGTATCTGGTATCGCTGAAGCCAGAAGGACAGCAAGAGAAATAAGAGACACCATGTATGCTCACATTCTTACACCAGAAAGGCATGAGGAAAGGTCATAGGAGTCTCCTGTGTTAAGGGAGAACACGCTAAGTACTGTAGAATATATTTCATATAATACCATATACTCTTATGCACAATTAACTGGTACTGCATTGTATGACTCTTTGCAACCAAATGATTTGATTAAGGAAGATACAGACATGAGTTGCTGAAATTCACACAAACTACAAGTGATTTTAAGAACACAGTATTTTATAAAATACTTCAGCTTCCTGTCTCCCTATCTTTCCCAGCTATTCATATGGCAATGTACTTTGTAGTCAACCAAGTCTAACCAAAATGCAATTTCATAATTCTATTATATAAATGAGGAATCTTTTCAGGTACCTAAGCGATAATAAATGTAAATCTGCTGAAGAGGAATAAGTTGAAGTAAGGATGACACTGCAAAGTCAGAAGGCATAGATAATGTATGCATGTGTGTTTGTTCACTGCCCATTCACACAAAAATTGGTGAACAGCAATGTTAAACTCCATAACCTCAGTAGCAGAGGAATTAGAGATCAGCTATGCGTCTCCCATTCTTCCCCAGACTGGAATGTGCAATATGTGTTTTAGCCCATCCCACTGCTGAGCACACAGCCACTATCTCAGCATGCATGTAAGTTTTCAATTTGTTTTTCCACAGTTCACTAATGACTTAAAACTTCCCCTAATCAACATCCTGCAGCGAGTGATGAATTTAGCAGACCCTACATGCGAACAGCAGAGCATGTAAGATATTGCCAGTAGTGACATGTCAAAGCAGTTTTACAAACCTGCTTGTGTTACAGGGCATGCTGAAAAAATAGTTTCGCACAGTAAGAACCATCTTCCTGCCAGCAAAGCTATTCTTCAAATGACAGGAGATGCAATATGCCTGAGAGCAAAGAACCATTGCCTGTAAAGTAATACAATTTTTTTCAGTAGTTAGATTTAGTTAACCTTCATAGAAAATAAAGTGAAAGAGCGGTAAATACCATTATTCTAGTCTGCCACTGTTCTTTTTAGAGATGAAAAGTAAAGCAAAAGCTTTCTTCATTGATCAGAAAAGTTTGCCATGGTATTGTTCCACTGACGCATTCAGCAGTACTGCAGTGGTGTGGTGTATACCAGTAACTTCTTTTGCCAATTTACAGTGCTGAGGCAATTTCTGCTACGGTTTTACCACTAACCCACCTACTGGAAAATGGAGAAAGAGTGGAGGCTCTGTGAGTAACTCTTCCAGTGTAGCCTGCAGGAAATCATGCTCTCTGAGGCATGTTTTGCACATGGGTGTGCTTCTTATACAGAGAGGTAAGGCAATGGTTGGAACACATGACTGAGTACGTGGGTTTTCATACAGTTCCATCCTAGTGGAATTAGGTTTTAATACTATTAGAATGGAACAAGGAATTTCATAAGGTCTTTTCTCCTTTCTCAAATGTTGCTGGTGTTGATGCCCTTCTACAGGCATACATAGATCTGCATTTTCTAATGGAAGTCATTCAAGTGAAAACATTACCCAGTCACCACAGTGCTCAGCACGACTTTTAAGACGCAATCATATAAATCTTATTAGCTGACAAAACTCACAAAAATATTCCCATTATCTATCCATGTCAGTGAAGCAGACTGTTTCTGTCTCATTTTTATCTTTACTGGAAAAGAGAAAGCATTTCAAAGCATGCCCAATAAAATCTGCAGTCCTTACAAGTCAGTAAGATGTTGACTCGGGTATTTTTTATTGGTAGCAGTAGTGGGTTATTTTTAGAGAAAGAAATCAAGAGTAGCAGTCCTCTTAGCATCCAGCAAGCTAAAAGTGCATTATCTGAATGCATTCAATGCCTGTTAGTCAATAAATGCCATCCTCCGCATTGCAGTCTAACCCCCATTACCTGCACAGATCTCCAGAGCAAATAAACAGGAACCTCAGCTAAATCAGCATTCTGTAAGACCTAAGAGGAATTCCTCTTTTTTTTTTTTTTTTTTTTTTTTTAATATATTCCTCCTGGATATCTTTAAGGTAACAGATCTATTTTTAACAAAAGACACTTCATTCTGAATGCTTTCACCCAGAATGTGAAGAAGCATTCTGCAAGATTAAAATAAGTGGACCCGAGGCTTCAGTTTAGCAAGATATTAAAGTGTATGCCTGACTTTAAGCACAGAAAAGTAGCGCCATTGACTTCAGCAGGACCACTCACCTATTTTGAAGTAGGCGAGTGTTCAAATATCCTGCTGAATAGGTGCCTTGGGGCTTTCTAACCATATGCCTTGAAATTTTTTGCCATCTTGAAATAAGTTCGTCAGTATGTTGCTATGAAAGAACACAGTATTAAGTTTTATTCTTAGTGGAAAAAACTATCTGAGATTATTTTGCGATAACTAAGCTTGAAGTTTCAACTGACCTGAAAAGAGGTAGTACCTTTCCTTTATAGGGCTTCAGAACTAACTAGAGGGATCTTGAAGTAGGACAGAAGGAAAACTTTATACTGAAGAACAACACGTTGATGTTTAGTTTTTCCTGTTGGAAGTGCATTCCTTTTTCAAAGAAGTAGGCTTAAGATATTGCACACCATTGCTTTTGCTTTGTTTTTCAGAGAAGTACATACTTCTGAAAGTATTGAGATCAGAGATCACACACAGAACAGTGAAAAGACAAATCCATTAGTTAGGACTCTGACATGATGTGTCCAGTGTGAAATATGAAGCAATGGGACACCATCCTCCAATTGGTTCAACTTTAGAGGTTATGATGGTTCCATTTGCTCTTAATGCTGAAGAAGTGAAAGGAGAAAATGGGATTCCTCAGACTAGAAGAAAATGAGAATGATAAATGATTAAATCAACATAATAGCGTACACTGTGATTCCAAATGCTTTTTAGAAGACAGGTGTGCAAACCAGAAGTACTTCAAATACTAGCAAAAAGGCCCAAAAGTAAAAATAGATTAAGCATGTAAGAACAAGAGCAGACCATCAAATGATGGACTGCAAGTCACTTGGATTAATCTAGTATGCAAACTGAAAAAAATAGCAGCTTGGATATGCAAACATAATTACTTCTATGGAAAAGCCGTTGAAGGGTAATGAAGTAAAGGAAAAGCAATAATTAAGAGCAAGAACTGAACTAGAAGAAGTGCCTGGAACTGTACTACTAATAGCTGGAATTATCATTTAACATTAATGATCAGGAAGAGACTTTAAACAATAATTTAATGAAATCTCCAGGTGATAGGAAAATGCTAAGCATTACGAATGCTAATGAGAGCATAAAAATAGCGCTGCAGGGCCTACCAAAGTCAGGAAGATGAGATTATGCTGGGGAAAAAAATAAAAGCTATGGTTGTTGGGAGAAAATGTGGGAAAGAGGGAAACTGGGAGAGAGAACACGCAATGACATCAGGACCGACTTGCAGTCAGCTGTGAATTCTCATTGAGATGCCAGTGAGAGAGAGCAGTTGGTGTAGAAGTTATTATCCTTACAGAAACCAAATTAAATCTTTCACTTATTCCAAAGGTTCTTAATACCTGTTTTGTGTTCAGTCACATGAGCAGGTGGAGGCACAGTGGCATCAGACTGACCATACTCACCACACACTCCCCCTGGGCACCTCTGGTTACAATCTGTTATAAACTTAGACCTTCCCCATTCAAATGAATTCTTTGTACTTCATTTTCTTCTCAGTCCAATGAGGATGGCAGTGCTATCAAGATTCCTGCCAAGAAGTCATTATAGCCACACATAATTGTGCCCCTTCTTCTCTGGCTTAATTCTCAAGCTTCTGTCCTCAGGATCATCCTAGTTATCCTGTGCCACTCTTTCTGCCTCCCTGGATGTCTAGGGCCCACCATTTTCTCTTTTCTCCTGCATATTCTTTACTTTGAGTCCCCATCGGCATAATGGTTGTTCCCATTCTACTGTTTACACATCTATCCACAAATCTGTGAACAGGTACACATTCTTAAATGGTCCAAAACAAGGCCTTTCTGACAGGAAGGTTTCAGTTGAAAGGCACAAGCTGGAGAGAGGTGAGAATGAACACTTTCATGATGACATGTAACAGTCCTGAGGGAAACCTCATCCCTCCTCCCATCTGTACAACTCCCACCACCCTGCTGGGAGGGACAAGAGAGAATCAATCTGCAGACTTGGAAAAAAATAAACAGAAATAATCACAAAAACAGATGGACACCTCCTAATCCCTAGTAGCTGTTTTCAGAAGATTCCTCTTTCAAATGATCGCCATCAACTCTGTTTTTGTAGCAGAAGCTCTATGTCAGCTGCATTCTCACTTCTTTTCCTGTATCAATTACCATGTAAGCTATAGTTCAAAAAGTCACTTGTTTCAATTCAAATTGAATTCTCTGACCTCTAGAAAGAGACCATCTCGCCAATGATTTGTTTCTTTCTAATTAAATAAAGTAATCCTTGAGACATCGTTCCTTAAGAAGAACGTTTTCAAAAGCAGCTGCTCTGCTAATTAGGCACAATGCCTGGAAGAATGCTTACAGTCACATCTCAGAGTGTGACAGTATTGTGCATTCTCTGCAAACAATGCTAGAACAGAACTAGCACTACACAGTGTGGGCAACGTAACGGTTTAGTCAACCATCAGAATAATCTTAATTGCTGAAGTTAACATTTCCTGAAGATAAAAAGAGGTTCCATCTCATTTCCTAGGTAAACCCTACACCTCTGAGAGGTGCCTCAGTATGTTCAGCACAGGCCTTCTTGGACATAAACAGCACTGGCAGGTACAATAATTGCACTCTAGATTATCACAAGTAGGATAATGATTTGTGTTAGGCTTGACTCAATCCACATCTGACCATTCAGCGTTCTCCAAATAACCTCCTACACATCTGCCAGATGCTAACAGCTCAGATGATTCCTTTAGGCAGTACCTCTGCATGAGACGTTCAGCAGCATCGACAGCAAGAGGCTTGCAGAGCTCCCAGGAGCAACAGGAAAGCTCAGGGGACAGGGAGGCAGGATGGCAAAGTGAGGATGATGGTGTACCCAAGGAGTTCCTGTCATGCTAAGATGTAGTCCTAAACAGCATCAGATGACTTTCTCCCTCAGTTAATGCTATTATAATTATATAATCATCATAATGCTGACCCTAATGTCAGTACAGGCTAAAACCACCGCTAAGAGATACACAGGCTGAAGTCCATATAGGAGACTTACCTCTCTACAAGGCGGTAATACTAAAAAGATTCTGAATGATTTTTCCACAGCAAAACATAAGCAAATGTGGAAAACAGACTGTAGTTTCACTCTTGAAGCTGTCTGGTATTACCACTGCATTTTCTGTACAATGGACTTCATCCAAAGCAAACATTCAACTATTTTCCTTTTAAACACATCTGTAGGTCAATACAAATTGTCCTCCCATTAACATTAGTCCCATACAAAATGGCTAACATGTATCCACAAAACAGGGAGTAGTCATTTTGTGGTCAAACTAATGATGCGGCTTCACTTCCAAGACCTACTACAGGTAAAAGGGTTAACATCCCTGTACACCTCCATTTGCAAAATAGGCTAAATAACACCTGCCTAATTTCTGGTAGTTTATGAGGCTTTGAGGGCATTTCCATACCACAGATGTAGGCACACCCAAGCTTACTTCATAAGAGCAGCACTAATTGTGTTCCTCATTTTTCTAGGAATTCAAACAAAAATATCTCATTTTCAATTTACCAAAGTGCTGAGTGTTCAGAACTGCAACCGAAGAAAAAGACAACTCCCCTTGAAACAATTAAACAGACATATATTAACAACATAATACTTAGTCTGAAAACAGATCAGGCCAAAGGCATCTCCAGTGGGCACCAAAATGAGTATCTCTGAAATGAAATGCAGTGCCTCAGGTCCCCTCCTAGAAAACAATAACAAAAACCTACACACCTTTTGGGATGTTGTGAAGACAGTATTAGTTCCTACCGTAAGGTACTTGTAAGCTAGAATGCTAAGCAGCTTCAGTAATCTGCAGTAAATAAGGCATGAGGCTGGAGCATTAGGCAACAGGATGTGGAATAGTCTCCCACTCACTACACAACTTTTATTCTATGCACAGCATGAGAAATAGACTGGTAGAACAACACTAAGCAATCATATCATATAAACCAGGGCTCAGAGTAAGGTTATGCAGATAAACTGTTATTTCTTACTGTTTTGGTGTTTGATTTCACAATCATTTAATTCAACCTTTACAACAGCTTTCTCTAAAAATACAATTTATGTAATGACCTCAGAATCCACATACGGAAAACAGAAGATATTATAGAGTTCACTGCTATCATAGAATCACACAATGGCTTGGGTTGGAAGAACCCTAAAGCCCATCCAGTTGCAACCCCCTGCCGTGGGCAGCGCTGCCACCCACCACATCAGGCTGCCCAGGGGCCCATCCAACCTGGCCCTAAACACCTCCAGGGATGGGGCATCCACGGCTTCTCCGGGCCGCCTCACCACCGTCTGAGTAAAGCTTTTGCCTTTATGACTACCACCGCCCCACATAATCTCATAATTTTAAACTTGGGGGCAATTCACAACTTTTACTCTTTCCCCCCAAGAAATCAGATAACTCCACAAATAGCTCGTGCTATCTGAAAAGATTAGGTGACATCAGAAGAGTTCCGGTGAAGTAATCAGTAGAACACAGGGAATAATCAGGAATCTGATTAGAATAAAGGTACTGCTGTGATATAGCCCATTTGGGACTTAATGTATGAAAACATAAAAAAAAAAGATGAAAGAAAATGAAGAACAAAAAGATAATAGTTCTTTGCAAGTGAAGGAGGAAAAGAAAGAAGGATATATGACCTCATATTATATAATTCACCGAGCAAGTACACCCTAACCCAGGTATGCCCAACTAATGGTCCACAATCCAAGCCCAGCACAGCTTGCAATGCAGTCACTCCATGCCTCACACCATTATTTAGTAGTGTTAAATATGTTATGGCAAATAATTTTAAGCATTTGGATACATTGACTAAACACAGTCCTGTGAACAGAAAAAAAATATGCAGCTGTACTTTCCATTTTGATAACGGAATCTGAGAACAGGTTTCAAGAGCGCCAAAAAATTATCAGTTTTCTTGTATACTTGCAACTCCATTTTCAGTCAGTGAAAATACATGACCTCCACATTTTCATATGAAATACATAGAGTTGCAATCAGACATTCAACCTCCAAGAAATCTGATTGCGTTTCTCTACTGGACTTATGTAAGCCCTATCTTTGCATAAAGAAGTATCCTTCACTTCACAGTCATGTGTGATTCATGTCATCACTTTTCAGCAGTACATGCATTTGAAACTATTTATTTTCAAGGATAAAGAACAGGAGAAATAAAATTTCACCCAAAGTCTCTGATGAAGACCTTGAGAACTCACTGGGAATTGCAGCCACTGCCATCAAACCAGACTGGTGCGTTAGTTTCACAGAAACAAGGTCAAATATCCCACTAGTTTTAGGGTTTTGTGACTTCCTTTTTATATTTTAACAAAACATTTTAATTATTAATTACTTATATACATTAACAGTATTA
>PPHD01016548.1:0-15502 GCA_002909625.1 Bambusicola thoracicus
CAAGCTGCTGCTACCCGTGCCTGACTTTCTCTTGCTGGCTGTAACCCCAAGAAACCACACTTATATCTCATTACAGCTCTACAAAGCACAGCAGCTAAACCAGCTTACCTGGAGCTGTAGGAGGAGCCTGACCAGGAGCACGTCTGCTTCTCTCCCAGCTGGAAAACCAAGAGCTGAGCCCTGGAGAAACAGGCAGAAACAGGCACAACAAGCAGCAGCAAAACCATCACTCCAAGTACTACAGGAGTCCAGACAGCCTCAGGGTGGGCTGTGGGGCATCACCCAGTGCAGAGGGATAAATTCAGCAGAGCACCCACTTCCCATTCTTCAGGGAAACCCATTATGTTCCCTTCTGCTGCACGGTTTGGGTGAGGGGGGGTGGTTAAAAGCAGCCACCTGCACCCTGTGCACCTGGAGGCAATCAGCATCAGCACTACTGCAGCTGTGGGCACAGGGAGGTGGTGGGCTGTGTGCTGGTACAGCCTTGCACAGTGGGTGATGGCTGCTGTTTGTTGTTGTTGTTGGCCAAATGCTGCGCTCCCCCCTGCTAGGAGGCTCCCTATGGGACCCCAGCCTGGTGTTTGCAAATTAAGTGCCTTTTAAGCTCTGTAATAAAAAACCATTTGACTCAAAGAATGTTGTTGTTCCTGGAAGAGGGGTGGATGCTGCTTGCTTGGCCTCTGTGAAGGTGACCCAGGATATGGGTGAGTGCAGGAAACGCACAGCGGGACACTCACAGAGCACCCAATGACGGACACTGCGGCTCACACTGGAAGCTGCTCCTTCTGCAGGGCCTGGGGCTGCCTGAGTGCATGGGCCATGGCCAGGAGAGGGGGGGCTGCTCCACTGGGAGGACCCATGGTGTCTTTTGACTGGGCACGGTGTGGGTTGTGGGGCAGCAGCATCACAGTGCCCCCCCTGAGCCTGCAGCCACCACCAGGCCGTGCCTTTTATGGTAGGAGAATGGCAGCAAGAGAACATCTTTCTGCCATTCCTACCTGCACTGAAGCAGCCTCAAACAAGGCTTAAGGCTACAAAAACCTGTAGGACGATGCAACGTAAACCAGGATCTTTATTTCCCATAGGAAATTTACCCAGATCCCATTTAGAGTCCATTTGTCCTCATCCTTATATAACTCCTCTGCAGAAGAGGAGTAAAAACATAGAGAAAATAAAACATTTGCTGCAAAGAATCGGTACAAGAGACTGAGTCATATCGAGCAATGCAAGCAGACAACCTGGGGCTCTCCGAATACACCTGGAGAACAAAGAACACTCAGATCAGCAGCATGTGTCATGTAGGAACTGGCCCCAGGTAGCAGGATTGAAGTGGAGCCAGCAGCGTGCTTGAAAGAGATGCACAAAAAAACCACACTTTCGAGTTTATTTTATTGCTCTTAATGGCCCGCCTTCCGCATGTCTCATTTCCTTTTATTGAAGCTGTCAGAGACGCATTACATTATCTCACATGCGTGCAAAAAACAGCATTTCAGTCGAGCTCACACAGATTTTAAATGCCACAGCTGAAGAAAACAAGACAGGGGAAGCTGCAAAGGGAGGCGGCGGCAGCAGAGAGCCCACAGCACACAGCTACAGGCAACGCGTGTCAGGGCGTCAGCAAACAGCAGAGCTGCAGCCTCTGACCAGAGACAGAGGGGAAGCAAAGGAACTTGGCTAATAAGCTGGGTGATTCACCAAAGGAGGGCGAGGAGTCCCGCTGCAACAGCAGGCAGTGAGTAATTCACAGCAGTCCTGAGCACGAGGCTGAGGCTCACCCTGTGCAGCCAAACCAGCTCCACCAACTGCAGCGCTCCCAAAGCCATGCTGACATCTGATACAGCACCTCGCTCTCCCGCTGGCACCCGGCTTTCCCTGTGCTGCCCTGTTCTCTTCAGTTGGCCATGCTCACCATCAGCATGTGACAGAGGGAAATACAACCCAGCTCCAAAGCAGAGCGAACCGACCAGTCAGGGAGTGTGACTTCAGGTTTTCTTGGCAGTGATCACTGGGGAACCTCACTGACCACCTCAGCTCACTCAGCTGCTCTGCACGCATCATCACTGCGGTACAAACCCATGAGCAGTACTCTATTTAAATAAGGAAGCAGTCACTGTGGCTGAGTTCCACAAACGTGCAGGGCTACTTTTCAAAGTCATTTCAGCAGTAACAAACACAGTCTCACACCTGTACGCTGTGCAGGGCTGGCAGAGCAGTGTGCACCTGCACGTCACTCCTGATGCACCAGCAGTCACAGACCTGCCCTGCTCTGCTCACACACACGCTGCTGCACAGTGCATGCAGAGATTGCCATCTGGCACACACACCTCACTGCCCGCTGATGGCTGTGGACTGCAGAGCAGTTGATCTGAAGTGTTACAAGAAAATGTTCTCTGCGTAACAGTGAGGAACACTTCTGTCCTCCCTCAGAAGCAAAAGGCCTATCTCAAAAAGGACCACGCAGCCAGGGCGACTTGGCAAACAGGGACACTTTCTCTTTCCAAGCCATGGGCTGCTCACTGACAGCACAGCTCCTCCAGGAGAGAGGACCACAGCAGTAACAAAGGTCAAACTGCTCTGACAATGGAAGCGACACTGAAGCAGATCCCTGAGCCCACAAGAAGACGGCACTGAGCAGCCAGGAGGCACCCAGCACTGCATCAGGGAGCAGTGCAGCACATGGCTGGGTGCCTGGGGGGTTCATTATTTTAAAGTATGTGGCTGATGAAGGACACCAGACTAGTCAGAAGCATCTATAGGCAAAGCTTTCGTAGCACAGCAACAACAGCTATCAATTATATTCTTTGCAGGTGGCTGGAGGTGGAAGAAGAAGTTCACAGTGAAAGATTTCTTTTCCTTCAAAAGAAAGAGGCTGGAGTGTCAAAGCCAGCACTGCTATTCCTGGCAGGCACAGGCCTTTGGAGACCCCTGGAGCAGCCCCGAATTCTATGAACAATGTCCCTCCACCACCAGCAGAAAGAAGTGTTTCACTGACCTCGCATCTAAAGGAGATGAGATAGGGGTGGGCATGAGGGACACAGACACAACACAGAGCCTTGCTGCTGGTTCTCGTGCAGAAGAGGAGCTCTTCCCTGCCTGCATGATCCACAGCCGCGTGTACCACTGCACGTTTTACTGTCACATGCTCCTGGAAAAGAAGGCAAGACTTTAGTTTGACTATACTAAGTGATGAAACCTGCTCAAGGGGTCACTTTTCTGGCTCATCCTCACAAAAATCCTCTACAGCTTCTTGGCCTGGCTTACTGAAACTCCTCAGCCCCTATCTCCTTGCACACATGTCCTGGGAAGAAGGGGTTTTGGAAGCTGGCAAATGCAAGCACAGACTGGGACAGAGGTCGGCAGCTCTTTCACTGCTGTTCTCACAGTTCCTGTGGTTTCCTATTCCTGCTGGAGAAAAAGCACCGCAGAACACACAGATTGAGCCAGACGTGCCCTGACACAGCTGGGACTGCCAGCAGTGTGGCTGCTGCTTGTGAAATACCGTGAGGGTTGTTGTGCAAGGAGACAAGGAAGTGAAGGCGTCCCATGCCACCATCTGCAGCAATGCCTCTTTGCCTACTATAGACAAGGCTTCAAGGTTAACACCCCAGAACAAATCTGTTCTCATTTACAATTTTCTTTCAGTCTGTTCATTGGGAAGATTCTTCCCTGCTCACCAGCAGGCATAGGGGAACAGTGGGTACTGGCTCCACTCTGCCATGGTCCCGTGGGCATGTCCCGAAGCCCCTTGTGTGTTGTAATCTGTGGAGAAGGCCGAGTAGCTCATCGCCCTGTACTGGCTGTGGGGTGGCACCATCCACTGCCCAAGGCCTTGCTCGGTGCTGTAAGGATTGTACATGGGTGCTCGAGCTCCAGGTTTTCCCACTGAGTCCAGAGCCATGTTCACCACTCCAGTGTAGTCCTGGGGAGGGGGCAGAGGTGGGGGCAGCGGAGGCAGGTTGGTGAAGCCCTCTGGGAGCTGTTTGGAGTCGTGCTCGGGCACCGTGGCGAGATCCAAGGGGTGGCACCTCGCTCGGAAGTCATTCAAGGAAGCGACATCGCGGCTGGGGAGCTGCTGGCTGTCCCCAGCTTCATGGAACCTGTTCCCCCAGGGCAGAGAGAGCAGCCAGTCAAACCCACCGCAGCAGAAAACCACTGAAAACCCACACAGATCCCCAGGGAAAAGCGTGCTAACAGTTTGCCCTGCCATTTCAAACACCCGCTTTCCATTCAAAACAAGCACACCTTACAAGGACAACCTGGCTCTGCAAGGGTTTGTATTCCCTGTGGGTGCCTTGCACCCAGAACGCTTGGCCTGGGGTGGGAATTTACAGTGTGTCAGCTATTTCACACTCATTTACCATGTGGAGATGCTTGCACAAAAGCCAGGTGAGCCATCTTGTACTCCAATGAAATTACACTCATATTGAGAAGCGTTCTCCACCTTCACACGTTGGCTTATGGCACATTAACTCTCCCATGCAGACACAGCCCTACCTATAGCTTTGTCTTACTGTAAAAATGGATTTTAGTCCAAGTTCTGCTGTCACTCACTCAGAACAACTATGTGCCACTCACTACAACTCAGGGAGGAAGGAACAATCACTGGAGTCCTCCACTCCTCCAACACACTTCCTCCAAAGGGCAGGCAAGTTCTGTGCTACAAAGAGCTGGGCAGGAAAGCATTTCGGGACAAGGAAATAAAGAGCACTACTAAGACATGAATATGCTCAGAAGCAGCGAGTTAGAAGTTAAACAGAAAGGTATTGTTACAGAGACATCTCCATGCTGATCTAGCACCTATCACCCAAGTATGGCATCAACAGAAGTACAACCTTCTCACTCACACTGGCTGTTTTTCTTAGGAAATAGCCTCTAAAAGAGGAGGAATCTCATCAATTAAAGGGTGGCTTTGTGACATGAGCACCAGGAGACAGGACTCACCGGTAGGTCTGGTAGGATGGTGTAGGCACTTGCTGCTCTCTGGCTGGACCCTCCCTCTGTTCGGCTGGCACCGGCGATGCTGCAGGAAAGGCATGACTGCTGTTCTGCTCTGAGATCCAGAAGGGGTACCCACTGCTGACCACAATGGGGTTACTCTCTTCCTTCACATCCACATTCTCATCTTTCTCAAAATCTGACTCACAGTAGGGAAAGAAAGAACAGAAAAGAAGTGAGAATGGGGAAGAGAGAGCTGCAGCTCACAACGGTCTATCAGCAGCTGAATTAACTGCAGGATGGGGGAAGGAAACACACTGTCACCTCTTCTGCAGCCACACTGCCTTAAAGGACTAGCCCTTTGCTGCTTTTTTCTGCTCTTACATTGTGGCTTTCAGTTCTGCCCCATTCCCTCACCCTAGCAAGGAATGATCAAGCTTAAAAATAACCTGACAGAAAGAGTAAAGATTATTTTTAAATGGTATCCGTTCCCCTATCTGCATCACAACCCAGCTGCACAAGCACCAGGGTTGGCACAGCTGCACAGACAAGAACCAAGGCAGATGGGCAGAAAAAGGTCATGGTGACGCTGCAAGATGGTGTCAGTGATGAAGAGAAAACACGACGAGAGCACAGCCCTCTATCACATGCAGTCACAAAGCAAGGCTGGAGGCTGGTGTACACAGAGCTGGGGAGGAGTCATTAATGACAAGGGATGTGAGCAGGCTCCTGTGGACCAAATGCAGGGACTTAATAATCCTGGGACAAACTTAATGCAGGTGTGGAAATTAAGAGAGGGGAAGGCCTCACAAAGGGTTACCAGTCATTGTTTGTTGGCTCATCCTCCTAAAAGCTATCTCCCTGAATTAGGGAGTCAGCACCGCTTTCCAGCTTTGCAAAGCTGTATGCAGCAGCCTTTAGGGACCCTGCCCAGACCACTCTCCCCAGTGAGGAGGCACAGCAGAGAGACGTCGCTGCCTCTTATCCCCCCTGTGGTCTAAGCACAGTTTGTGACTGACTCTGGGTTTGTTCTTGTTAAAATTACCACGTTCCTCAGCACCAGACTCCTTTTCCTCTGGCAGCTTTCTCTTCTGGCCCTTGGCTGGACTTGGCTTCTGGGATTTGGCTCGTCCTTCCCTGGGAAAGAAACAGTGCACAGGGGTAGGTCGTAAGTTGGTTTTCTACCTAGATAAGTATGCAAGAGATGCAGGACAAAGGCCCGGGGAGACAAAAGGTGGGATGAACCGCTCTGATGTGCTGCATGTTACACCTCCTTGCAAAGCAACATGACAGATCCACAGGGAACATGTGCCGGAGTGGAATTACGGAGTTAGGCAATGCTGCATGTGCTTCCAGGAGAGCCCTCACCCTGCAGAATACTGGGAATAAATTGGTAAGGGGGTTGCTGCCCCCTTCTTGCTTGTATAAAAGTCCAAAATAGCACAGAAACCTCAGCTCTGGAGCTTTCAGCACAGTTTGTAAGTATACTCCAAAGCTGGGTGCACATTCTGTACATACAGGCATACAGTGGGCACATACAGGAATAGTGGGCATTTTGCTTAAAAGCAGCCTTTTTCCTAAATGGACAATAACACTAAGCTTAGGAAGTCCTGCTATGAGGAGAAAGAACGTCCCTGACATTTTCAAAGGGTCACTTTGAGCTTTTTTCATCAGGAAATAAGATTTTCTTTTCAGGCACACGGAACAAAATCTCAGATATTTTCATACCATTTTCTGGTTGGAAAACTCTCTGTTGCCTGTTTACGTGTTGCCTTCAGGGTTATTTCTTTCAGCCTTAATCAGTGACTGCCCTCAGAGCAGGCAGATCATCCCACCAGTGTTGGCATCCAACCTCCATCTCACAGACAAAATTTCCTGTTAGTAGAGACACTTTTCCACACAAGAGGAAAGGAGATGTGAGAGCTTTCAAATGTCAGTCAAGCTGATCTCACAGGGACATAAGGATCTACTGTGGACTCTCTTTACCACTGCAATGAACGTATCAGATTGCAGTCTAGACCCAAATTGCAGTGGAATGCAGGTCTCACATCTGTCACATCTCACATATTTCTGCAGGAAATGCTGTGTTTCCTCTCATTCCCCAAGTCTCTGGGGAGGCTGCTACACAGCATCACTCCTGTATACAAATAAATGCCATGTGCAAAGCAAAATGCTCTGCAGAGCTAGCTGCTCTGTTTTGCTCAATGGACTTGGATAGAATTCAGATAAACTCATGTTATACATAAATTGAGATGAAAAAACAGTTTACCTTCGAGTGTTCTTCCCATGCTCCCGGAAACCTTTAGCGAATGGATTGTTGTCAATCTTCAGCTTTGTGATCTTAAAATAAAGAACCAGGATTCAGTACTGGTTGGGTTCTTTATTATTTCAAGATCTTCACCTCGGTATTTACCACAGTAGCTTTTTCAGGGGGCTGGGGGATGCCCTTGGCACAGTATCTGAGCTCTCCCAGCCATTCCTTCTATGAGTGAGTCGCAGAGAGAAGTGACTTTCCTGGGGTCAGTGGGAACTGGGGTGGGATTCATGTAACCAGAGAAATATAAAGGGTCAATACCTAATATCTGGACTTTTGTCTGTACTTTTTTACTACCTTTGGGGTTCTGTTAGTCACTGACAGTGCACTTAATGCAATTAATATGCACGATTCATGTCATCCTTGACTGGATGTTTTCTGCAAGAACCATATTTTGCCTATTTTTCCTCCTTTATCCATCACAGACACCCAAGGTAATTTGCTCTGGAGGAGACACCTTCCTATGCAAGATTTCTAAGGACAAAGTATTTAGCAATGCTTTGGACTCGCACACTACCTGCTCATTCTGGTAGGCAGTAACAGAAGTGAAGACAGTCTCAGGGAAGCTGAAGACTTGGAATATACTCCAGCGAACACTGAAGAGGTCATCTGCCTGCACAATGTGGAAGCGAGGCTTGTAACGGTGCATGGAGTGGAGGATGATCTGGCACAGAGACAAAGGCAAAGGTTTCCATGTGCAACTAATGCTAACACGCCGAGCAAAGCTTTCTGGGACTTCCCTTTCAGACCAGGGATGCCTGCCTGAGGCTGGTGCCTCCACCGTGCCATTATATGGCCAGCACAGGCCAGCACCTTCCCTAGCAGGCAGGTAAGAGGGCTGGACTGAGGAAAGGAAGAGGGCACTTGGATATCTTTTTAGTTTCCACATGATCTAATGTTTTACACTTTTCACTTATTTCACTTCACATCTATCTGCAATGGATTCCAAGAAAGCATGGCACAAAGGCCAGCAACAACCTACATGCCCATGTTGATCCAGAGTGTTGTTGGTGAGCTTCAGTTTCTGGAAGGAGACAGGTTCCTTCATCCAGTGGCTGCCGGGAGCAGGGGAGTCTGGGTGGACATAGGTGCGACAGGGGAGTTGGGGCTCTGCTTTTCCAGCAACTTCCCACTGATCTTTATTCCACTGTGAAGAGAAAGATGGAAATCTAGAGCTTAAAAAATGACTTATTTTAAATAGCCCCAGCAACTCTGCTTCGCTGTCTGATGTGGAGGATTCCTCTGAGGCATGCAATCCTGACGAGCAGCAGATTATCCCTCGTGAGCCATGATTGTGTTACCAAAACAGCTCCAAGTTTGGGCCTCATTTTTCCTCCCTTTCTCCCAGTGGCCATCGGAGAAGTCCAACATCAATCATGATCAAAAGCATACTAGTTACAATGGAGATCAGTTACATTTCCAGCTGCTCCCCAAGCAAAAGTGACAAATAGCTCCAGAGAGGCATAAAATCCACCAATTACTTCTGAACTTTGTTCAAAGACTATTTATTTATCAGTGAAGCATAAAGATTAATCTGTTTCAAACAAAAATGGAATTAAAGCATAACTTTTATCATCTAAAGTGCTTACCTTGTACCTGAAGTTGTCCACAGGCACAAAATCCACCAGCATGAGGTACTTGGCATAGGGGATTAAGCCAGAGACTTTGATTTTGCATTGTGGAAACATTCGTCTGAAGGACAAAATGAATGTAAGAATTTCTGTACTTAGCAAATGCTGTTTAATGACCTACTGAAGCAGCAGGTCGTGTTTACTCACTGCCACACGAAGCTCTGGTGTGGTATTTGTACAGGCCAGCTACCAAACGTTTTTACCATCTCACTGCTGTATTGATTATCCAGTCCTATGGGTTTAGGTGGAATAGGCACTAACATGGCAGCAATCCTTAATGGCCTGACATTGTTATTGCTTTTGTGCCTCCAGTCCCTGCAATGCAGCAGTGGAAAACTCGAAGAAAATAAGTGGAATTTGTATGCAGCTGCTGGCTTCATGCAGCTACCACAGACCTGGAGCACAGATTAAAGCATTTTCTAGCGTGGGCTGCACTCACCTGGGAGCACATCTTGCTTTCCATTCCAGCATTCCCTACCACCACTTTCATCTTCTGACGCTGCAGAAAAGCCTCAACACCTCCCTCCCTACCAAAGGGATTACTGTAGCTCCCAGCAGCTTTGACATCATACATTACTATTTCAGGTTCTTTCACCGCAAGCTCCACAACATGACTCAGATTTAGAGTAGCCTGCTTATCATTATATACCATGTCTTCATCTGCAAATGCAGAATCAACACCAGGTATTGACTGCCCCTCTGCTGCTGCCTGTGACCGAGGCAAAGGAAGCCCAGGGCACTTCCCAGAGCAACAGTGCAGCAACAGGAAGAGCATCAGTGTTAAGTACTGAGATAAGAGCAGAGGAGATTTCTCAACACATCAGCCCCGTGGTGACCTTTTGCACTTTGCAGTTTGGATCTCCAGGACAGCCTGAAAATGCAATTCTAGTGCCAGAGGCAGGGAGATGCACACAACTGGCTACAAGTTTGAGGGTCACTGTGTGAAATAAGAGTGCTCAGAGTTTTGCAAACAGATCATAAGGGTGTGGTGTGGGCAGCTGCCCTGGTCCCCTCACCTGCCGGATTTGGTGATGATCATCTCCGTCCCTATCTGATGAAACTTCATCCAGAGACCCATGTCCTCCAGGGTGACTGTGATGGAGCTCTGCGGGTAAGGCTCCAGGCTGGGGGAAGCAAGTGCGTCACATGGCGCTTTAATGTCTACCAGGGAGAGAGAAAACAGCAACTTCAGATGGGCAGGAGGGCACCAGCACGGAACAGCCGCTCCTGCTCAGATCGGGCTCTGGGAAGCAGCACCCACGTTGGCCTTCCCAGTTACAGTACCCGAAACTACCAGATTCCACACGTTGCTGTAACAGATGGGCTCTGGCCATATGCTCCTGCCTGGCCCCAGCACTTCTCAGCCCCAGATCACCGCAGCGTACAGCACTGGTTTGGCTCAGGTAGGTGAATGGTGTGATTTCACAAAGGAAGGTCCCAAGTGCTGCCAAGAACCTGTGCCACAATAATTCTCCTAAGGAAAACCCATTATCTTCCTTCCGAGGCTATTCTTATTACTTAGAAGGCTCAGAAGGCACAAAGGCTTACTCAGCAGGTTTGGCTTTAGCTGTAAAGTTCTTTTGTAAAGATGTGTGTGTTGTACAAACCCAGCCTAATTCTTTTATCCTACATGTCAGACAGGTGGGTAGCCACAATCCGCTTTTACTCCTGTTCTGGTCTGATCAGGGTTACACAAAACACTTCACCACAAGAATAAACTGCAAGCTGAAAGGACTGGAAATATTTTAAGTGTAGCAGCAGGCAAGGGGAGAAAACAACAGATAGCTGGTTGGCAGCAGGGGTGAAAAATCACTGTAGAGGGCTACGAAGGGCCAGGCAGGAGATTGACATGGAAGAGGAGACAAGAAAGGGAGGAGAACAGAGCTGAATATCCCAAAACAAAAAAGAAAAGAATGGTCTGAAGCAGACGTGGAGATGGAGCTCACCGGGGTGCTCCTGGGGCAGTGGAAGGTGCTCTGTTCAGCTGTCAGCTTTCCTGGCCATGCATTATCAGCCACACTTGGCTATTTGCTAAGAATGGAAACTTCTCTGCCTATTAGCTTGGATTGGGTTTTATTCAGAGCACATCGGAAAGAAGGGATTTTATCCTTTTGTTTCCTTTTTTCCTTTTTTTTTTTCCCCCCTGGGTAACATCTTTAAGAGAACAGACACAGAAAACAGCTTCTTCCTGAAAGTGACACATGTCCATAAAGCAAGCTGATGTGAGCCTGCTCTATCAGGAATTAAGAAGCATTTAAACATAGTTCTGTCAATCTGTAAAGGTCTTTAGGCTCTTAAAAAAAATACCCTTTGCCCTTTTTTTTTCTGCTTTGATCCGACATTAATGAACTGGCTAAGAAGTGACACCTAGTCTGCTTGCTAAGATTAGCCTGTTAACATCTTCTTACTAAAGCTTCCCTCATATCCTCTTGCAAAGACATGAAAGTGCCACCAGACGCTGCATTGGGTCGCTCAGAGCAGCACATGTATCAAAAGGAGTTACAATAAAATCGGGCTGATTTCCCACAGGAGTCATCCAGTCACAGATACATGCAAACAGATTTTGATTAGCTCGACAGATGCTCACTCCTTCCCCCAAATGAATTTTGCAATTAACATTTTTGTAAGCAAATTCCAACGCCGTTAAATGAGCCCACAACAAGGCAGATCTCAGGGGTCCTCACTGAGAGACTTCCAAAGAAATCAAAAGGAATTAAAGCAAAAGGAGCTCTATACTGAATTGAAAATCAAAGGCAGATACTGTAATCTGGTTTCACCAATGAGCCTGTATGAGCGATGAGGACAAAGAGCCAGGCACGCAATCAACACTGCAGCAAAGACTTCCAAATGTAGCTAACGTCCTTCTTGTCACAGGTTTTGTGTGCCCTGTCTGAGGCTGAGAAACAGGATATGAACCGTTTGCATACAAAGGTAGGAGCTTGCTAACAGAGGCAGGCAGCTGCCACCCAAGTCATGTCATTCGGCTTCAATGGGAGCCTGCGGTGATGGATCCATTTGCAGGGTCGGCTTCAGATTTGCCTGGCAGAGCCAAAGGTTGGCCTGCAAGGTGCTCCAAATTCAGCCCCAGTTGGTGCCCGTTCAGCTAACCTCAGAGCCGTGCTCAGATGCACAGAGACGCCGGGATTGCAGCACACAGAGGTTTGCAGGGAGGTGCCCAAGCACTGAACTGCATTCTTTAAGCCCGTGCTTCCGATGTCTCCCCTTCTATGTAGTTTAGTTTTTATTTTAAGGATGGTTTGGGAGAGCTTTAAACATCTTCCAAGAATTTTAGTTCTAAGTTACTTTAAAACCAATCATGGCTATTAGCATTCTTGTGGCAGCCATGCATGCAGCACAGTTTAAAATATACACTTTATAAGGCTGTACAGGAAGACAGCTGCTACGATAAAGGCCAGCACTGAAAATTAAGAGGTCTTCACTCAATACCACGCTGGTCTTTAAAGTACAAATAAGAGCAAGTTTGTGCTTTGGTTTATGACTAGAATAGGTTGCATATATCTTTTTCCTGTTTTGGTGATGGAAAGGAGAAGAAGGGAAATGAGAGTAAATCGGGTGGTGCTGAATTTGTCTCGGTGAAGCAGCGATCTAGAATCCTCGGGGAAGGAACACAGATGTATAAAAAGCTATCAGTATCAGTATTGCCAATGGCCAAAGAAACCCATGCTCTCTGACCTTATACACGCCAGAAGCACCTCCACACTCTGGAGGACTCCTTGTTTCCCAGAACACAAAGATTTTTGGCTCTAACAGAAGGACTGTGTTTCCTCTACTGCTACGGCTTCACCTCCCAAAGGCACGCAGTCCTATTTCTGTCGTACACCAAAAATGACTCCATAAGAACATGAGGTAACTTCTGCAGCAGCTGGAATCTTTAACACAATGAGGTGCTGCACTGCTGCTTCTTAAGTCAACATTCTCTTGTTGCGGCAGTATGAATCAGTACCCTATGGAAGGCTTGATAAAAACCCCAAAACCATGGTGAAGGTAGAAGTTATCTGAGTCACTGCATGCGTATTTTGCCTATGAAACAACACTACAGCAGCGGAGAAAAGAAGCTGAGAATACTCAGCCACCTCTCAGTGTAGGTGAACTGCATGTCTGAACTACATAAGCAGTCTTTTCCTTCCAGTGCGTTGGAAAACACAGGGCTAAATCTGGGTTTCAGCTATACTGACAAATGTAGTGCCTCTGGTCTGGTCCTCAGTTCCCGAGTGCATATCTGTCATTGTGCCCAGTCTGATCATGTCCCACAGGGAAGAGGCTAATAGCATGTTATGAGAAGGACTGATGAAGAAAAACATAAATAATACCCTATGGAAACAAAAAATACTGTGTTTGGGCATAAAAAGATGGTAGAAATTGTAGGCTATGTCTCTTTGGGGTTTTCACTTTCAAAGGGCAGAAAAAAGACAGGGGCAGACAAAACAGATAGTTTGCACCTGAACTGTTCTTAGCAATGTAAGGAATATTTTCAAACCTTCTGTGGCCTCCAACCCAAAGGAACTTACTTATTGTACTTATTGTACAAGGTGATACAGATAAGGGAGTTTTGGGCACAGCTGTGAGCGGACATCTACTACCCATGCAAAGCATCTTCCAAAGCTCACAGAGAACACTCAAAACTCCAATAATGGTAATAATAATAATTATTTCTAAACACGCAATTACAAGTGCTGGTATCTCTAGGAGCACTTCCTCTCTGCCTATAATTATTGTACACTTTGGCATAACTCTAGGACCCTTCTGCACAATATAGAATAGGAAGGAGCGCTGCACCTACCTGGTAAAACTTGCATTTTTCCATGTAACGTGGAGTCTAGGAAGTCACACAGCCGAGAGAGACACCAGAGTTCTCAATAAGGGAGCCAAAATAGTCCAGTTCAAAAGCAGGTCTGATGTCTTGAAGCAAGCAAAAGCCCTTCCATCTGAGATCCAGTGTCAAGAGTGACCGAGATGCGGATGGGACTCCAAGCACAGCTAGCCAAGGTGAGTTCCTGCTTTATGGAGGCTAATGAGCAGGGAGGAGCTTCTCGCCAGGGCTGTCCCCTTGCAATCCTTTGATGTCCAAAGGGACAAAGAGAGGAAGGATCTGCAGCAATGGCTGGGGCTAAGGGAAGAAAATCAAAGAGAATTAACATGGCTTTGACATACAGGAAACCCTACAGGGGAAATGCACCTTGATTTACTGCTAACGCACTTCTAAACAAATAGAGTAAAATCACTACTGGAAGACTGACCTACGGATAAATAAATACCTAAAAGCCCCTTAACCAGCGAGGCAAGAATTCTGTCTGGCTATCCCAAGGACTTGGTAAAACTCTCATGTCCAGAGCACGGAACCCCTTTATGTCACATCAGGAGAGGTGTAAGAACCAGGAAGCTGTTTCCTTCCCGAGCAATTAACAGCTTGTGGAAAACTTAAAGCTTGAGACCATCTCAAAACTGAGACACCGCAGTAACGTATGCATCCACCAAAAGATGCCTTCTCCACTAACAGAAATGCACCAGGTAAGGCTACCTACCTAGCCAATCTCTCCATTCACTGCCCTTAACTACAGTTAGTTTTCCTCTTTTACCATTTTTTACTCACTGCTGCACCAGCCATCCTCAGGCTCACAACTTATCTTTCCAGCAGCACCTCACCAATGAAAGCTGCATGGCTTTAACGGCACAGCTATGCTAGCGCACCATTGTACTGGCACCAGCCTCCTTCAGCTGCCACCTTCCAGGACTGGTGCAAAGTGACCTAAAAATCTGACGCTGGATCAGGCACGGGTTTAATTTAGGCCTGCCCTGACTGAATGAACGGCTGCACAGAAACCCAAGGACTGCAGTGCTCTCCCTTAATTAGTTTATTCTGCAAGTGTGACCATTAGCTTTTGTACTTACAAGTGCTTACAAGTGCTAAGAGACAGCAATCAAGCCTCATGCTTCAGGTCACAAACCAGCCACTACACCTCGGTGAAGAGGGAGTTCCATGCATACGTGTATAGAAACAGCTATACTAACACTTATAGGTCAAATATAGAGTTCAAAAAGAGGAGGTCCAAAGCAGGATATCAGTCTCAATGGGCCAGAGCTGGATCCTGCACAACAAATTCAGGAGTTCCATGCTTCATCTCAAAGAGCATCACTATAAGGCTGCAGCTGACTCCTGGTCTCGTTCTGCTCGCAGTAAAATAAACGTTTTTTATTCAGCCAATGACATTATTGGGACATCCGATTTTTAGACTGACACGCAAAGCATTCTGAATTTGTTTGCAGTCAGTTCCTATAGAAAAACATCCCTTCAGTTCTGCACGTGGTGCCTTTTGGAGCAGCGAATGCAGCAACATGCAACGAGGACAAAGAGTTTATTCAGAGGATTTTCATTACGGCTCTTTTTCATCATTACTTTGAATTTCAGGCATCCCAGTACTGCGCAGGGAGTACAAGAAAGGCCACTGTTTATTGTGGCAAGGAAGAACATTTACAAGAAAGAGGTTGGAGGGTTTGGTAAGTCCTGAGGAGTGCTGGATAGCTACAGGCGGTCCGTTGGCTCCTGGCAACTCTGTGGGACCACATCCACCAAAGGCCTTCCTGACCACCCTTCTGAACTGCT
>PPHD01016549.1:0-15501 GCA_002909625.1 Bambusicola thoracicus
ATCCCTGGAGGCATTCAAGGCCAGGCTGGATGTGGCTCTGGGCAGCCTGGGCTGGTGGTTGGTGACCCTGCACATAGCAGGGGGTTGAAACTTGATGATTACTGTGGTCCTTTTCAACCCAGGTGATTCTATGATTCTCAAATGAAGGTGAAAGGTTTTTCCTTTCTGAGTGGAAGCCTTCACATTTCTTATTCACTGACAATATTTTCCATAGTTTTCTGGCTCTTGGGAAGGCTCTCTCACATATCCAGTTTGCTATCATCACTTCCAGTGACATTATTTATTTAATTTTATTGGAAGAATTAGGTGCTCAAAAAACTGAAGTCACAATGAATAACGTTCTTTTTGATCCCTTAAAACGATAATATGGTAAGGTCTGTTTTAAGCCTAATTCTTCAGCTGTGATAAAGAAATCTGTATGCTTTGCACATGCCTCTGTGTGTACACATATACACTTCTGTTAGGGACTCTGTGGTGTGTGAGTTCTCAGGAGGTGAAAGAGAACCTCTTATTTATTTCTGCTTGCTTGCTAACCTTTTAAATCAGAAGAGATCGCTTAATGACGGCATCATGCTTGAAAGCACTACTCATTCTGCACCCACTAGTTTGACTCATGGCCAGGCTGACTCAAACCTTTCAGGAGTTCCCTGGGGTGTGCTGCTATCCAGCTTATTTGATGAGGCTTTGAAAAGAAACAGAAGATCTCTTGGTGCTTTCAGTTTGTCTTGACCTGAGCTTTGGTGAGTAGCACCATATCCTTGTGTTGTCTGAGCATGGTTTCTTGTAGACGAGGCTGAGAGCAATGTTTTCACAGTATTTAAATGACTTAAAAACATAGCAGTGAAGGTCAAGGTGTTCTGAAGAATGGCTTCTGCATATCTTAGGCAAATCTGAAACCAACGGATTTGGGTGTGAAGCAGTGAAGTTGCAGCAGGTGTGATTAGAGCAGACTGCCAAGCCCACTGACTAGGCAGGATAAATTAGCTGCCTGCTGGGTTTCACGCTGCTGAAGCCTGACTGACTCCATTCCCTGAGCTAGGCATCACATTTTCAACACATATCATCAGTGTCTCGGATAACCTGCCTCTCTGAGAAGTGTGTTTACATGCACAGGCTGCCCAGAAAGCTGTGGGTGACCTATCCCTGGAGTTGCCCAAGACCAGACTGCACAGGGCCCTGGGTAGCCTGATCTGGTGGGCACAGGGGTGGAACCGGATGATGTTTAAAGTCCCTTCAACCCAAACTATTCTATGATTCTATAATCCCTTGTTTTCATTTCCTAAGAATTTAACTACTAGGTTACCTGTCTTGGAAATTACCCTGTAGTTTGAGACTTTATATTCCCCTATAGGTATTCTATTATCTAAATAAAAATGATTAGTAGGTGAAAATCAAATCTTCCTTGATACTGAAACCTCAATTTCAACCAAACATTTGACAAGTACATACACTGTTGTAAATTACTCAGTTCTCATACTAGAAGAAAGCTGTTTCTGTTACTTCATATTAGAAATCCTCCTTTTTCATTCTCAGAGAGTTTTGTCCTGTAAGTAATATTACCAATGTACAGAAGGATCATTTCACCGTTTTCCCCATTGTTTTCCATCTAAATTGTTAGACATACAACAGAAAAGCCACATGGCAACTGAATGCCATTAATTTTTAGTGTCTGATTGTATGCTTTTTGCATCTAAATCCTTCCATCAGTTTTCACTGCAGGAATTCTTCAGGAATGTTCTGGTTTGTCATCTTTACATCTCATTCTGTAGCTGGGGGTTTGGTGTTTTGTTTGTTTGGGTTTTCTTCTTTTCTTTCAGTTATGCTTTGAGCCTCATGCTGCACTTTTCCTGAGTAAATGCAACAGAACAGATTAAAAAATATACCTTCCAAGACACTAATTTTATTTCCATCCACATTTCGAAAGAGCAAATGCCTTTTCAGACAGATGAGATCTAGGATGCAATTTCTAATTAAACTATGAGTAACGTGGTTAAAGCTTCATTGTAACTGTTGAAAAGAAGCATTCATCTTTACCCTTGATGCAAAAAAAAATTCTGGATTTATAAATTTCTAGACTTCTGGCTGGTCATCTTCACCTTTGAGGAACCCACCAAAGCAGTGACCACCGTGCTGGGCCCAGCAAGGAGATGGGAAGGGGCGATCATAGAACAACACTGATGTATGTCTGTAGTCATAGAATCATAGAATAGAATCATAGAATCGGTAAGGTTGGAAAAGACCCACAGGATCATCCAGTCCAACCATTCGCCCTTCAGCAGTGGTTCTCGCTAGTCTTGCAGAGTTTTCCGAAAGGCTGTTGCAATATGAAGGGCATCTCAACAAAATAATAACATAAATGTTCGGTTATCTTAAAGATAGAGGTTAGTTCCTTCTCTGCTGTTATTTTTTCACCTCTCTAGAAAAAAATAATAATTATTATTGTATTTCATTTTTATATGCACTTTCTGAAGAGTAATGCATTTCCAAGAAAAGGATTAAATCTCTCAAAGTGAGGTAATAAAACTGAAGCTGTAATGAAACTCACTGGATATACAAGGAGATATTTCACTTAGGCAATGGAATAAAAATCTTGTTACATTCCTGATCAGAATAATTCACGACCAAAATGGCTCATCCTATTTTTAATTGTCCTTGTTTTTCAAATAAAAGTTAAAGATGGTTTGGATAAATCATTGTCTGTCTAACTTTGGTTGTGAATGGCTCAGGGAATCTCAAGGGGCACTTTCAGTTTTTAGGGCTATTCACTTATTTATTGGGCTATAACAATAAAGCGTTAGTCCAGAGATTTACTTTTTTATTTTACTACTTCAAATGCATAAACCAAATAGAAATGACAGCAAGAAACGCCAAGAGTGAGCTTGTACAGAAGTTCTGAATGATATTTCCTATCTTTTTCTACCAAAACTTGGGGAAAAGAAAAAAGAAGTATTTTCTTTAAAATTCTAGGGTAGAATGCAGTAGTTGCTCAATTGAGATCCATTCTTGCTTTTTGAAAAATGTCTGAAGTGCTTGGTAAAACCGAGAGTTTGGATATCATGGCACATTTAATCTGATTTGCTAATAATGGTTGCTCTAAATACACCGTATTTAGTAGGTATGTACATAAGCTCCAATTGTGACTATTCTGTTTTACCTGATATCTCTCAATCTGCATGTTCTCATCTCCATTGTCACTTTAATAGTCCTTTTATAAACTGGAACGATTCTGCTCCTTAGTTTACTAACTTATCCATCACACTTTTAAATGCCCCATCACTTTAGCTGCATAATTAGAATAATGAGACTTATCATTCTTCAAGTCTGCATGGCATTGATTTAGCTGCAGACAAGATCAATGTATTTTTTCTCTGGCCTTAAATCTTACAAGCATGTAAATGATACTTACAATAAATTACAGATCTGCCCAAGCATCCAAAGCCTCACGCAGAAGATGAAGAAGGAAAGTCTTACTGTATATCTCAAGTATCTTCAAACCAGAAAACTTTGTTCACTTTGCAAATGTAAGTCACTGAAATGTTATGTATATCTACTAGAGAGATATAAGAAAAGATCTTGGTTTGGTGTGACAGAGACTGATGCTCACCTGCACAAACATAATGATTCTAGTTTAGCTACTACAGGGGAAAAGTGTACTATTGACCTCAGCATGTGGACTATACTCATTTATCTGGCTAAATCTGGAAAAAAAAAAATGAAAAGGACCATCAGAGACATTGATGATGAATGCAATCTTTCTATTTCTGCTCTTCTACAAGATATTTCTTTAGCAGTTGGACTGTTGCAGAAGATTTGTCATAACATTTGAGAACAACTTCCATGCAGTTGTGGTGATGAGAGTACATTTGCTCTTCATTACTCAGTACATCTTAAATTGCTTCCTGCTCTTGGTAACTCTGATGGACCATTGTGCAGAACCATATTGTTATGTATAAACTGTCAGCTTGAATAATGAGAAACTCACAATGGGACACTGAAGTTATTCTCTTCATAACTATAAAATAAAAACAACAACAACAAAAACAAACTAAAAACAAGCAGCATGAAGTACCAGCAAGGATTCAAGAAGACTGATCATTTCAGATGCTAAACATCTTGCCAAACATCTGTTAATCTCAGACTATGAATGAAAGCAGGGGGAGGTTTGCACAAGAAATGGCTCTGCTGCTGAGCAAGGAAAGCCAACACACCACTGCAAAGTAAATGTAAATCTGTTCCCACTTGCCAAATTAATCAAGTTCATGTAATCTTATTTGTCAGCTTCTCCAAAGACAAGTTTGTCAGATGGACCAAAGTTAGTGACATAGATAAACAGTATCTGGTGAATATAAAGATGCATCCAAAATTAATATGAATAGGGATGAGAGTTCAGGAGAGGCGAAGAAATTATATCTGTGAGAAGAATGCTATTTTCACATTAAGCCAAATATAAAAATACGAGAAGCAGAGAAAATGACAAAACAGCTAACTCTGAATATGTACTGATTCCAAATGATTGTCGTCTTCTGAGTAAGGAATGCAAAGACAAACAAAAAATTAAACATAGGAGTGCAATTGATCTTGATTGCAGTTTCACACACAGTCAACAAAAATATCTGTAGCTTTCCACCTTCGCAAATCATATGAATGAAGAGGTAAAAGAAAATACTTTTGTTTATCAATCTTTCTTTTGCTAAAGAGCTGAGCCTAGGAAAGGGGAAAATAATAATACCTTAAAGGTGGCAATGTTATATCCCATCAAAATAGTAAAAGATGTTCAATATGAATTCCAAGATAAATGTAGTGAGAAAAAGACTAAAAGAAAATGAAAATTTGTGGTGAAGAGGTTCACTGAGCTTCCTCCAGGTCTGTTGTCAGCAGAGAACGATCAGACAGAGGTACTCTGTGGTATGTCATAGCAAATGGGTTCCACAGATAAACTGCAGCCTCCCTGCGTAACCAGCCAGTGCCTTGGCTGCCCTCAGCCTGGTTGTATTGCTAGGGACTGTAAAACCAAATTAAACTCCCAAGGTTTAGGCTGAAGCTAACCAGTACAGCCCTTCCTGACCTTGGAAATGGATGAGTTGTTTTGTTACTTAAGTTTGGGATGTGGCCATGCAGCAGAATTGGCTTTTTTACTGCTATTTGTACAAAAGATTTCAAATATTCCTGTTATGTTCAGCAGTTCGGCTTGCAGTGCTCATAGACCGCAACAGGCGGGAAAATCTGCTCTCCTCCTAGGGAGCATTTGACTTTTCTGTTAGGACACACGAAACCCCACATGCAGTTGCTCTGGCCTAAAATTGCATTAATTATCGCCTTGGCAGAATTTGCTTTCTGGTGATTACTCTAAGTTTCCAACAAAATGTCAGAACTCCAAACAGAGGCTTTGTTGGCATCGTTGTTGATGGATGAGGAGTGACTGATGTGCCTTAGTTTGTTAGGCCCAGAGCAGAGGAGGCTGACGGGAGGCCTCATGGCGGCCTGCAGCTCCTCACGGCCCTGCAGCTCTACACAGTGAGCAGAGGAGCAGCTCCTACTGTATTTAGAACGATGGGTTTTTACCTATATTCTGACAACTCTGAAATACCTGCACTAGTTCTGAGGGTATGCAAGCAGTATAGCAGCAGGAATGTATCTACTGTCATCTTGATGCGGCCCATTTACTGTGGGCTGAAGTCACAAAACAGTAGGCTGTGCCTTTTTATGAAGCTTCTAGCTGTCTGTAAGTTAAATCAGGATAAGCTGAGGATCACTAATTTCAAAGATCTGACAAATTTATGAGAGACGAGCTCACTAAGCAAAGCTGTATGTCAAGAAAAGGCAAAACCCTTGTTCCAGAATTGGGCAGGTTACTACAACACTTAGTACTAGCAAAGTCAGATCAGCTTGGTTAGCTGTCCTGCCTTGCCACTCCATCTCCAGGCCCTTCCTGCTAACCATACATCCAGCTGCTTTCTTTTACAATAGATTCTGGATGTTAAGCTTTGTTCAAACAGTACAAATCATCATAATTCATGTTTCTCTGACTGCATAATGTACATCAGCTGAGCTTTTTAGCTGGCGGAACAGAGAGAGGAAAAGGATGGAAAGAAAGAATATCCGCACAATAAATATTTTATTCTCTACGCCATTCATCCAGGTTTCAGTGTGCAGCAGAGAGAGGTGACTTTCAGATTCCTGGAAAAAAGATTTGAATGCCTTAAAGTGACTCAATTTCTCTTTTTCACACTGTAAGTCTGAGCTAGAGCTTGTGATAACTTAGAATTAAGCTAATCTCCAAGTAGGTGTTGATTGTAGACACCCAGCTATATATTTCCCTAGGAAATTTATAGAAAGTGAATTGGATTGTGCTAACCCAGGGCACAGTGCTGCTCAGACAGGATGTTTTGTTCTACCCACCTGCAGTATTTTAACAAACCAGGAGGAAGACAGATGGAAGGACAACCTGCCCACGTTATTGTTTGTCTCACAGAAAGACAATACTGCGGTTTGTCATCCTCACTTACTACCGGCTGTGTGTTCTGAGCTCTGTCTCCTGAATATTTCCCTGTTCTCACAATAACTGGAATGGTGAGTAGCAGCTCCCCACCCCTAAACAAAACTTGCTTTTCTCCACTCTGTTCCCCAAATAACATTTCCTTTATCCACCAATTTCTGCACAAACACTTGGCTTGAAACGTCATGAGCTAAAGAGATGAGCAAAGCATCGCCAAACACAGAGAGGAAAAATAGAACTGAGAAGTAACTTGCTGTGCTCCACAAGACCCCAGCTCCCAGGGAAAATAAATGCCATCTCCAGGGATATCACCAGGGAGGCTCTGATGTAGGAAGGAGGAAAGTGGGGAGTACTGGTGCAGACCTCCCCACGCAGCAGAGCCATTGGCATTGCTAAACAGCCTGAGTGATACCTGGATACGATAGCTCCATTTGTGCAGCACGCAGCTGGACTCTCAGCGCCAAGAAATTAAAAACCAATCAGCTTTATTGGCCTGTCGCTGCCAGGGCAATTAGCACTCATTTCTGACAGCATATGCCCATGCACTGCACTGGCTCTCGGGAGTGTTTCTCACAGCCTTTGCTGCTCTGCTTGCTCCCGGCACAGAGCGGAGGTGGCTGCTGCTCCTTGAGGCCCCTCTCTGGTCCCCCATTTCTTTAAAGATGTAGGGGAAACAAGCTGAGAAGCAGCAGCATCCTTCCTTTTGGAGGAAGGATAAGACATGCTGGTCATTAGTTCCCCTTAGATCTGTAAAAGCAGCAGGACTAAACTGCTTCCATTCTTTGGCTGAGAAACAAATTTCAAAGGCAGGAATGCATATTTTGGGGAGAAACATAGAAGATCTCTATATGCAGACTACAGGAGGCTTCCCTGATGCTTTAATTAAGTATGTATATTTGGGAATGCTAAATAAGTAAATTAAAGCCTAGATATTAGTTCTTTAGAAGGAGCTGTGTTTTTATATCTCACTTCTGCATTTACAATTGAGCAGAGCACATAAAAACAACATGTATTTAAATCAGAGCATCCTTCTAAATATACCTAACCTCTACACATAAAAACTCCCAGCAGGTGCCTTGTTAAACAATAAGGAACATAGGAGGCAGATTGCTGTTATGAAGCCTTTGGTGAAAACTAACTCTAATTGCGTGCTTGTGTTTCTTTATCAATTGCAATAGTAAATCTCCATGGTACAAAAACAGGCTTTCACGCTTCTAGCTAGAAAGCTAAGCAGTGCAAAAAGTTTTTAGGGCCTAAAAGCTGAAGATATTAATATTCGATTCAGTGAATGCCAGGGTATCTTTGAGAACATAAGCTGAGCCCCAAAGACTTCACACAGAATTTTTTCAAACTCAAATGAAAAGAAATCAGCCATTATTCAGACTGAAGTCTCCCAAAACAAACAGAAGTACAAAATACAATGGATATATTAGATACAATCTAAATGTTAGTTTAACATTAAAAATAAACAAGCTCCTTTAACATACCTTATGGAAAAGATAATAATTATAAGCCTTTCTATTTAGCTTCAGCTTTCTTTCTCCTTTTACTACAACATTTAATGAAACTGCTAGGGATTTTCTAAAGCAGATGTTACAAGTAGAGTCTGAGAAATATATGAGTTGATGAATCCTTAGCTAGCACATCCCATAATTCGATAGCAGCCTGAAGCAAGAGAGGTACTCACACTAGTTTGAATTCCAAGAGAAGCCACAAGCTATGAACAAATTCTGCTTTCTCACTTCTCCATACCTGAACAGATCCATGGATTGCAGTACAGTTCAGTTCCTGTGCTACTAAAGAGAACAACGGATTTTAGTCCTGCCAACATAAAGACTTCTAAGTAATAAAAAATAACTTTTTAAAAGCTGATTTATCAATTCCTGGGAAATTTAGAACAACGAATAACGTATCAGGGTCCATAAAAACATTATACAACATCTTAGAATTTGCCCTTTTTCTCTACTTAACAGTTACAACAGCCTACAAAAGGCCGTTGCTTCCTTCCAAAATCACCTAAAACTTCCTTTAGCACAAAGCCCTTCATAGAAGGAAATGAGGCCAGACATTTTATCTGAGACCAGTGGCCACTTGGGAAATGTAGTTTAGAAGCCGGGTACCCCCTTGTTGCAGGCTTTGTTCTCACCACTGAGGAACTTAAAGATGTTTAATTTTATTTACTTTTGATCCTGCTCGACAGGTCTTCAAGCAGTCTCTTTTTAGATATGACACGATTGAGCTTTTTTCTAATGGAAAAAAAAAAGAGTTTGAATTCTTTGGGAGGGGATTATGGGTAATCTGCTGCTTCTAAAAGGCACGAGTGAGCACTTTTCTGGTTTAATTGTACAGAGATTGGATGGTAAGCTCTTGGGAGAAAAAAAAGCTGGTGCTGTTTAGGCTAGAAAAATGGATGTTCATTTTCATCAGATCAGAGTGTGTAGATGAAATCTTTTGTTAGGGTCTTTTTTAAACCAAGCAGTCTGCAGAAATAAGAAATCCAGCTAATAACAGCTTTTAGCCAAAGCAGAGGAGTAGCACAAACTCTGGCAAAGAATGAACAGACACTGCTCAGTTGAGTTAGTGGAATATTTCACTACTGACATTTTATTTTATTTTATTTAAGGTTTCCAAGATTTTCAGAACATTTTCTGTTTCTCTTCTGAAGAACTCCTAAGCATTTGACCTGCAAATGTTTTCTCTGGAGCTACAGAAGTCCTTATAGAAAAGGTAAGCTGTTGGACTATGGTTGGTCTTCCTTAGGTGTCCTTGCTCTGACCATCACTTTTCCATTGTAAAGGCCCATTCCCTAAGCCTTGCTGCTGAAGCAACAAAGGGTGTCTGTGCTCCCGTTTCATCTGAAAATGCACAGGCTGTCTTTGGTGTTAATATGGTCTCATTAATTTCTCAGCTAACTTGAGTTATCTGTCGATGCAGAAGATTAGCACCTTTGGAAACAGTGTGGGGGTGTTTCCTTTGCTCAGGAGTTTGACTGTATTGACTATGCAGAACAACAATTAAGTATGAGAAATCTTGCCTCATCAATGTCTCTTCCATTTTGAGAGGCGCAAACAGGTTTGAATTCTATATTAACTGACAGACAGCTTAATTGGTTCCCCTTCATCTCATTTTAAATGCAGCAATGGTCTATGCACAACCTTGAGTAGGTGTAATGGAACAAGGCCTCCCAGCTGCTTTCCTCCTCCATGAGAGCATTTTGGCCCATGGCACTAGAGAATTGAAGGTAACAAACAGCCTCACCAAGGGGTGAGTGTGCTTGGGGTACGGATACAGTGGGGGCTCCACGCTGTCCACTCTTACACCCGTGGTTCAGTTCAGTTTTTAAGCAGAAAATTCCCAAAGGTCTAATCAGCTCACATTTTTTCCCTCTTTCAGCTTTTAATTGTTGCTGAATGAAGGAAAGTAGCATAGCTATAGGGCACACAAATCAAATGTTCGTCCCAATTTCACCCCTCTCCTTGCAGCGCCTTCTGGGAGGCTGAACGAACAGAATGGTAATCTCATTTATTAGGAAACACTAATGAGTGTGTTCAATCTAAAGTGAAGACCCTATTGTGCATAGGTCAGCTGCATTTGAAACCTAAGGAGATTCAGGGAACTGTTTTACTGCAAGATGTTAATTAGCTTTATTGAAAACAGCATCTTAAAAACATAACAAAAATTCTTTTCCTATGGATGTTCTGTTATGAAGACAAACTTCCAGCTACTGACTGGGAGGGAGGGAAGAGAGCACAAAGATAACCACTTGATTGTAAGAGATGGAAAAGCATTACCATGGTTTTTAACAACTTACTATAATAGCCAATGATATCATCTTGATTTCACAGTGAAACTCAATTTTGTGTGTCAGCAAAGCAATGTTAAACAGCTGAGCAGATGTCAGCTGCATATCTGCCATGTCAGTGATCAGGAAAGATGTTTTTCATGAGTAGCAGCAGAGTCATTGCAAAGAATGTTGTTTTTTTCTTTTTGGTATACTTTGCAATGAGTGTGGAGGGTTGCAAAGCTTAGGACAAGTAATTCCTAATCTCTGCTAGTCATGGATTTTGTTTATGTGGCTTTATCCAGAATGTTTTCTGCTATTAGGAGAGAAGTAGAAAGCCCAGAGGAAGTTACTGGACAAGGGACTACTTTTGAAGAGCACTTCAGGCAGGGCTGGCATTTCAGTTCATTATTTTCAAACTAACTTCTACTACAAATCAGTACAGCCTTCGTAGCTTCTGGGCAACTTCCTAAAACTATTCTCTAATATTCCTGCTCAGCCTGTTTTTTTGACGAATACAGTTCTGCACCTGAGCATCCCATTGCAGCATTCTCCTGGCAGTATTACTGTAACTGGAGTTCTTACAGACACACACAGTTCTTGAAAGCACAGTTCAAGTTCTTATGCATGAGTAATAATACTAGAAAGGAGTTTCACCCACTTCTCGTTATTACTAGTGGTGTATCATTGCTGGAAGCCAGGTAAGGCTGTGAAACATCCAAAATAAGATGAGTGCTGCACTGTGAAAGAGATCTTTGCTATTGCAAACTGCAAAAGGGGGAAGAGTGAGTGTTGAAGTTGGGAGTATTGAGTGCTGGTCAGACAAGCTGCCCACTACCACATAACAAAATGAGTAGGCTGCACGCAGTTATGGATCACATGCAACGCTGTGCTTTCAATCTGGGTTTCTAGTAGTTGACCAGGCATATCTTCTCTTCATCTCCTCCTTGAAGATACTTGCTCAGTAACCTCACATCTCAGTTGCAGTTATTTTTCCAGAATTCGGGGTTGAACTTCAAATTCCGCTTCTCCACTGAGGTTGGAATTTTGAAGAACTGAAAAACTGTTGGTCCTCAAGGAAGTGAAGCTGGGGCTAATGATTGGCCATGAGTTCTGTTGTGTTGCACCTTGTTTCAACTCTCGCTTCTGCCTTAAACTTTGAAATCTGTCAACCTTGATATAAATCTGCTCATAGAGGGCCAAATTAGAAACTGCTTTCCTATATTAAAAATAATAATAATGCCTGAGGTTTAAATGAATAATGCAGGTTCTTAAACGGACAATGAGATCCCAGTGAATGTGGATAAACACAGGCTGGATTTTCAAAGGAGCTCAGAATTTCACATTCACACTACGCCATTCCACTGTTTCAAATATCACTGACCTTTTTGCACATGTGAGATTCTACCCTTATTCAGGAATTGTTTGCGTATGGGAATTGTTAAGTCACAGCCTGAACCAATGATTGAACACCTGGTGAAGGGACACAATCAGCCCTGGGAGCACAGGTGAAAGCAATTCACCTACGTGAGGAGGAGTGGAACCTGGTTCCACCCTTCCTAAGCCTCATTTAAGGGCTGTCTGTGAGAAGGGAAGGGTTTCTACATGGCAGTCTCTCTTCTTGGAGCATTTGGTGAACCCTGATTCTTGGGATGGGTAAGTAAAACTTTCTTTTTTTTTTTTTTTTTTTTTTTTTTGTTTTAAACTAGACTGTGGTTATCATGCTTTCTTGGGTAATTTAGATCTGGTTATCTGCATTTGCTATTACCTACAGTTTGCAGCGTAGTTTTGTGTTTTTTCAAAGTATGGGATTTCTAACTTTGCCTTATCTAAGAGCTTGTAATGTGCACTAGTGGTTGCAACCCTAGGCCCCAGAAGCAGAAGGAGCACTCTTAGCTGTCCTCTGCCAATGTTACGCTAGGATCAGTAATTTAACTGTGTACAGTCTCTTGGTGTTTTAAGAGTAAATGAAATTACTTCAGTTTTAAGGCTAAGAGTAATTTCAGAGAGTTTATCTTCTGAGGAGTTTTTTAGTGTAGAATGGTAAAATTTTTGCTGAACTTCCTAGTTCTTTCTGTAGTCAGTAGGAAGCAACTTGGTATCTCTGAACAGAACAGTGGAAAGAGTTGCTTAAATAAGAGACAAGCATTGATCTTATTCCAATTACACAGATTTAGTGGCTTTTGGAGTGAGTAGACATACAGCTCTAATCTTCTACATACTGTTGGCCATTACTATTGCTGGAGTCCTACAGCTTTCTCTGCTTCCTTCATTACATAAAAGAAGGACTGGAAGGGATGTTAGGTAGGTAATACAAACCCATTTTCTTGTTCCGAAGCAGAAACAGTTCCTCCTGAGCACTGATGCTGCATGTTGCTCCAGTCAGTACTTAAATCTCTAAAGAAGTGATTTTTGCAAACATTCTAGCTACCCTATGCCAGCAGTTTTACTTGTAGTCATTAAATAATTAGTACCCTGGCTTTAATTTGAGTGAGTCAGGCTTTCTTTCGTCCAGTGGTTCTTCCTGTGTCTGTCATATATTGGATGATCATTTCCCACTTGATATCTTCTTCTGAATATATTTATGCGTTGTAGCCAAGCCACTTCCGGGTAACCTGAATAGATTTTGATAAGCTAAACAGTCTTTTTGCTGATGCTGAGTCTACAGATTAGATTGGATGTATAATGGTATCATTTGGATCAACCCGCAAAGATGGAGTCAGATGTGGACTTGTGCATCCAGTGCTTGGTGTATCAGCAGGGATACAACATCTTCTAGGCTTTATATAACCACCTTTAATTACAAAACAAACTATAATGATAAAAAACCCTTTATCTCCTGTGTTTTGAGCTGAGGTTTGTTAAAGAATTGCTTTTATTTGACCCTGATGACATTTCCTGCCCGGCTCAGCTGAGAGGTTATTTTGTGGCGTATAAACTGTTTTGATTCCTAAATATGTTGTTTAAGACTGTCTGATTTCTATGTGTCTGTATGGCATAGGCCGTGTTCCTTTTCCTAGAAAGGTGGTTTGTCCACAGCATCATTTCTGAACTGCTACACAAATCAAACGGCACCTCAAGGTTTTCCATCTGAGATGTCTGAAATCTGTTTTAGTGAACTTTTGCATTGCATTTCAGTCTGCTGAGGTAATCTCTTGTGGAGCGTATGTAACGGCTCGTGAAAGCTGTGTATATGGCACAAATACCTTGTGCTTTCCTTTAAATGAAAATATATGCTTTAAAAAATGTTATTTTGGGATCCTTTAATGCTTGTATTTGTGTTCGGAGAGAGGAAGGGGAGAATTATATTTCTTATTTCAAAGTTAGATTTTCGTTGTACGTTTTGCATAACTGTCAGATGACTATTGTGAGAAATTGAACTAATTTCAGATGTTGGCAATGCAGAGACCCACCCTGAATATTTTCACTCTAAGATGAAGGAAACAGAAGGAAATTACTTTCATGGAGTAATGCATTTCAACAGTTTTAAACAATTGTGGTTGATAATGACACTGCTGCTGATTGCTGCATTTGGTGGTCAGCTTTTGCCTTGAGATAACACTGAGAAAGTAAGCTTCAATTATAACTCCAATCTGCAACCCTCTTCAAATAATTGAGATATTTCTCTTGACTTGAGTGGACTCTACTTTGCAGACAAGTTCTGTGCTAATCATCTCAGAGCTGTCAGTGCTGAGCTCTGCAGAGGGAGGATGAGGAATTTAGTTTTCTTTTTTCCTTGCAGTTCCTGTAAAAAAAGCATTGCCTTGACAGGTCACAGCATGGGGTGTAGTCCCAAAACACAGGTCACAATAGACTCCAAACTACTGAGGACTTGGGAGACAGATGTTTAATTACTCCCAATCACATAGCATCTTGCTCATTCTTCAGATGGCCATTTGTGTAATGGCACTTCATCCTAGTGGTGATGATAATATTATTGCAAGAGATGAGTTAGAAGAAATGGCTGTAGAGGTTGTTAAAATTTCCATGCAAGAGGGAAAGAAGATGACTTATTTGGCAAAGTTAGAATCCCTGAGCACTTCAGGGGAATGGCAACAGAATGTATGAAAAGAAGTATGCCAGGGTGAATTCCCAAGTAGATCACCAGGTAGACTCCTTGGCTGGGGCATAAGATCTGCAGTAAACTGCCCTGTTCCAGTTCTTTTTGCCACTCTTCATACATAGACTTATCATAGGCTCTAATACTATGCATCTTTTTTCAGATTTCCAGTAATGGAAAAAATCTGTTTCATATATTTGATGGGGTGCGTGTAACTTCAGCTAAACACTGGGAAAGTGCAGGAAATCAATAGGGTTCTGTTTTGCATAAAATTAAGAGGGTGGAATTTAAGTGACTGCCTTCTGTACACAATTTAATTATTGGAAGCATGACCCCCTTTGAAACTGAGCCCAGGAAATGCAATTCTCTGTGAATGAACATGCATTCGATTACAGCGTAATGCTCTGAAAAGGACTCCAATAAAATCAACTCTCACCCTAATTTCTGGTTTCTTAGAGTAGTTCCTGTAAGCAAGGAGCACTGGAAATCGTCTTCCAGTAAACTTTGGATTGAATATTGAATGCGGTACCCTCAGGATATTCTCATTCTGTACCCTCCCATCCCAAACATTCAAAGGAACTGCTGGTTTTGCTTTACTTTGCAGAGATCTTGTGCTCATTTTAGGAATAAAGAAATAATAAAAGAAGGAAATGTACCTGTGTGGTCAGGAGAAAATTAACTGTAATACAGTTTGAGTTTATTTCCATTCATCCTTTAGTGAAAGGAATGCTGAATTTCAAGTAAATTTCCAGATTCAAACATAGAATTGTGATTTAGTTCACATAATCCATTCTTTGTATCTTCTTTCTTTTAAGAATTAGTAACATTGTGTTCCCATTTTTTTTCCCCATCTACTTTTGAATACTGAACTTGTCACTGTATACAATTGATTTGCCTGCACTTGAGTTATCCGTGAAATCAAAAAGTCATTGAAGTAAAGAAATGGAGAATTCCATTGTTGATCTTTATTGCAGTGAAGCCGCGCACTTCTTGGGTTGCTTTTAAATATTCCCATTAGCGGTGATGGAGGCTCTGCCTCTCCTCAGCCTTTAAATCTATTAGCGCAGCCCCCAGTACTGCAACACCTATTAATCTTTATGGCATAATGTGGGAAGTAAAATGATATTTGGTAATAGCTGATATCCTAGTTTAAAATCACAGCAA
>PPHD01016550.1:0-15501 GCA_002909625.1 Bambusicola thoracicus
GTCAGTTCATTTCACAATTCTTTATCTATTCTAATTGAATTTATAGACCAAAGTTTCTTGTAAAGTGCATTTTCACTGATACAGAATCTATCTGGGAAGAAATGCAAGTCATAACCAGCATTTCTTAGAACAAGTTTGATTTATTTTTCACCAAGATGAAAACAGTTAGGAATAGCAGGTAACTGGTGATGCAACACATTCACTCCTTCATTTAAGCAGTTCACTCACAGATGGTTCCTTACAGCTAAATGGTTGAAGCAATACTTGGCAACCAATCCCAACCATATCCTCAGCTGCAGAGGCCATACTGGGGCTTCTCAGAAAGTGCCTGGAACATCCTTTACAGGATCAGAGTCTTCATTATCAGATGCCACTTCATTATCAGGTACCACTCACTGCTGTCTTGGGTGTGGTCCAGGTTTTACAATCCACTGGTGGTTCCTGTGTGCACCAGTGGCCTTACACAGTCACAGCATACTCTTGGTGCCATGAGTTTATCAGTTCTTACAAATGCAATGGGGCTATTAGTTTATAAAGCTTAGCAACCTCGGTAAATTGTCACAATCTAATTTCTCATTAGATTTATTTCCTGGTTTTGGATTATTGATTTCTGGTAACCATTTCTCTAGGCAGGAATATCAAAAGAACTGAAGATGAAGAAGACACAGCCAGTAAAGTCAGAAGGGAAAAACAGGTGTTAATATCAGAAAGTTTGGAGAGGAGACATGACAAGAGCTATCAAATATGTAAGAAACTTATTCAGAAACTGTTAGGGCAGTACACTAAGTGAATAGTCTGAAATTACAAGAATATCAGATATTTATTAGGGTAAACTTTCAGGAATAAAGAATAATGAGACATACTGTTTCATGGGAAGGTAGAGACAAATTACTACTGGAGCTTAAGAACACTAGATTGGGAAAATTAGATGCTTTTTTCAGTAGAACTACAAGAATCCTGCCCCTTTTCTCTGTTACTTTAACTTTTGTGATAAATTGCTCTATTTAATAAGACACATAAACTTTTACTTACAACCAGCCTTTTAATGATTATTGAGTAGATCAAAGTAGAACAAAAACTTATTTACATATATTTCATGTACAACTAAAATATTTTAACTTAAACATGATTAAAGTCTGTCAAAAGATTAAAATATAAAAAAATAACAAATTAAATAGAGACTTTCTTGAAACTAAGAGCTTCAAGTCATTTGATTGTTTACATTTAGCATAAGATCCATGGGAAAAGTTAAAAAAAAAAAGACTATACGAGAATACTGTATATTTTTAGATTCTCTGAAAGCAGAAAATACACTTGTATGAAATACAGGCTTAGTCATGAAGTCTTGAACAAAGCTCACAGAATTGAAACAGACTTTGAGAGGGAGAATTTGGTTTGAAATTATGAAAGCCTTCCTAATAACAAGATTCAGACTTTGAAGAAATGGACTAAAAAGGTATGAAATCTTCACTGGTATTGGTAACTTCAACGAGAAATTTTAAATAATTTTGTCATGTATGAATTCAGTCCATTGCATCCTGCCTGTTCGCCTTTCATGGAAACTTTTGAAATTCCTAATATGTTATTTAAATGAGAAAATGTTTCTACTCACAATATACTGATACTTCTTAGCTGACCTTTCATTCCTTATATTAGTCATATGAAGAGGAAAATGTGTTAATTCAGAAATGACTGGCATTTTATAAATGACCAGTAAAACAAGATTAAATAACATTTTTGTGAGGAAATACCCTGAAGTATCGTATCACTCCTGTGTCAGATATGTACTGTAGAAAACCCACTATGAGAATATGTAATAGCTGCATTTTGGAGGTTTCTGACCTGAATTTACACAGTGGTAATTCAAAGGAAAATCAAGTCCAGATGCGGTAATTGAAATGCCGAGGACTCCAGAATAGCTTTTGCATCTTCAAGAACAACCTCCTTAAAGCTCAAGAACAGCCTGTCCCAGCGTGCAAGGCACAAAGTAGGCAGGGAAGCAAGCAAGCCTGTCTTTATAGGAAATTTCTGATTGAGATGAAACTCAAAGGGTAGCGTATACAAGTTGAAAAAGGCACAAGCCACTCAGCATACAAACAGGGACATGTCCTGGGCACACCAAGACGGGACAAGGAAAGTGAAAGCTTAGTTGGGGTTGAGACTAGCCAGGAAAATGAAAGGCAACACAAAGGGTTCTAGTAGGTACTTCAGCAGAAAAGGAAGACATGGTTCCACAGATGAAGGAGAAGGAGGCCTACAAAGCTCATGACTGAGGTATTCAGTGCCATCAATCACCCTCACACTCAACAGGTCTTGAATGGCTAGCAGCAGATGCTAGTGGAGAAAAGTGCTATGCATGCCATAGAAGGATTGAGTTAGGGACTAATATTAGCTGCATATATAGAAGTACATAAGACTTGAGAGGTTATATCTGAGGATTCTGAGGGAACTGGCTGTGGTCACTAGGAGTCTGCACTCTATCACTTCTGACAAGTTACAGTGACTGGAGGAGGTGGCCTCAGTCCTTAGGAGGTCTATGGAACAATTCTCTTGGAAGCCATTTCCAGAAACAAAATAATCCAAGAAAAAGAAGAAGCAGACAGAACACATTTACAAAGGGTGAACTGTGCCTGGTCAAACTGAGTACTTCATATGAAAAAATAATTGGCTCACAATCCCCAAAGAAGGGGAGAAAAATTAATGTCATTTAGGATTTTCAAAATCCTCTCACATTCTATAGTGCATGTACTGCAAGGTTGGTGAAAAACTGCTTGGAGTAGGGGGCTGAAAGGGTAACAGTCAATGATTCAAAGTCCAGGCTTTGTCTGAGGTGGTCTCCATGAATCAGTATGTGCTGGAGCTGGATAGAGAACTGAAGTCCAGCCAAGGGACACTGAGAGGAACAGGAGACTTGACGTATGGATATATGACAAGAAGAGCCTCAGAGCAAAGAGGAGAATAGGCTAATGAGAGACCTGACTGTTATATTCAATTAGCTAAATGGGTCTATAGAAAATATGCAACCAAAATCTTGTCACAGATGCGCAGACTTTTGCTATACAAAAGTGGGAAGATAAGGGACATTCAAATATGATACAAAGAAAGCAATCTTTACCAAGAGCATGTATAAACATTGGAGTAGGCTACCCAGCTGGGGCAGGGTGCTGGTCCTGCTCCAGCATGAGTGTGTACCAAGTGATCTAGGAGGTGACATCCAATCTATACTATTGTGCCAGTCTGTGCTGGAGATCAGAGGTGGCATCTCCAGGACTCCTACAGATCGAGATTTACTTTTTGGAGAATGCTAAGGTATTTACTCTCACTGTTTCCTGTGATGAGTACGGTTACCCCAGTATCTAAGAGTGATGCAGGACCCATGCATCGACTGGAACATCCTGAGTGTTCCTTTATATAGTGTAGCCCCAGGGTTTTATCTATGTTCAACAGTCCTCCCAAGAACTACTGTTTGTGAGCAGATTTAGAGTGTTGCAAGATTGCTTGTTCCTGCTAGTACAAGCAAGAAGTATCTTGTGCAAAATGAACAATAATTTCCATAGGAGAAAATCAGTTTAACTTCAGAATTCTGGTATTCCAGTACTTCAGTTCCTTTCCAATCAGACGCAAGTTTACCCTACTTACTAAAGCATTGCCTGTTCATTTTCTTCAATATTGGTCACAAGACATTTTGATTCATGAGTTCCAGGATCAGGAGTACCACAGTATATGGCATTGCCAAAACTGGCTGTAACAGTTGTCTGCTCATTTCTCTTCTTGTAGAAAAAATAGACTATAAGGCCAGTTCCTGCTAGCAGAAGGAAGATTAGTGTAACAATCATCACACCTCGACTATGTGAGGATGAAACAGCAGCTTCTCTTTTTGATGCTATGGAAAACAAAACAGAACAATTACTAAAAATGACCAGATATTACTATTGCATACAGCAAGCATTTCCCTAAGTAAACCAGCTGGGTAAACTAGAAATGTACGGAACAATTATACTTAAATTTGACAGCCATTCTGGATACACAGAGCAAAATTGGGTTCAATCTCTCCTACATTTCCTTAAAAAGTAACATTATATTGCACCACAGTTTATTCAGAAAACAGCAAAAATATCACTAAGCCATCCAGTTTGAGATAAAAGTTCTCCTTTTAAACAGGTTTAAAATAAAATCACTAGTGATAGTTAAATGGGTACTTCAGTGAAACTCATTTACTTGTAAATAATGAATGTCTATAATTTATTGAAATTTCTTTTTAATGTGTTTATAAAACCTACCTTGACTGACAGATGAATCATGGGTTGGTTCAACTTCAATGACTTTAAAATTAAAAAATATATATATTATACACAGTTTGCAAGTATTCATTCAAATACAAAATACATACCATATACATAATTGTTATTTTGTGTTCCTATTACATTATACTTACTGGAGATAAAAAAAAGTATATGAAAACATTGTCTTTGAAAATTCATGACAAATTTATCAACTATTTTTGTTAAACATGTTCTAAGTACTCCAAACTGTTGTCTCACTCTGTGTTGCTTTGAACACTTTTCTTGGCTGGGGAGGCAGACGTTTTCATACTTCCAAAGTCCCCATCCTTCATTCTGAATAATTCAATTCTTTTATACTTGAATAACTGAAAAGCACATTTTCACTTAAAAGCATTTAAGCAGTATTTTTAGGTAATTTCTTTTTCCTTTCTCTCTTGTTTGGGATACAGCAAATTCTCTGCAGGCCTGGCTAGCTAACCCTTCAGAGCTCATGGATGACTCTACTGCCAACATGTGGAGATCCAAAAACAGAATATTAAATTAGTTCCAAGTTGCATTAATTATATGTGAAGTAGAACTATTTGCCTTCTCAAACCATTTCCCAGCTGATGCGAGAAAATGTGGCACACTCCATGTATGCATGTGCAGATTTACATCCTTCACACTTTATGAAACACTGCTGTGCATGCCGGGGGCCTCATCTCAGGCTATGACATATTCAACTAAAAACCACAAGGCCACCATTAATAATAAAATATATATTTTCTTTGGCAGTCTTGGCAGGTCTCGTTATGCCTGGGTCAGCACAGAAATGATTTGGGCCCTGCTGCCCACCCTCAACTGGCACTTTCTGCTTGGCCATTCAGTTAAACTAAGCACTTCATTTCTATGCGTCCCACTGGCAGCTCTTGCTTTCATTCTCCAGAAGCTCAGTGATTTGCATAGCCACCTCTCAGCTTAGCCATCTGTCTTCTCATCACTAACCTAGTCATTTATTCTTCACCTAATGCTTCTTGCACTCTAATGTAACTTTCTCCACGTTTCATCAACTGATATGTTCGTGGCACAGCAAATAGCAAAAAATCAGTGCTCTTAAACTGAGAAGATAAAAAAGTGACTCATATTCTTCTCCAGCATTATTTTTCATAACAAAAGTTACTCCTGGCTTTGATGCACATGCATCAATATCCATCGACAAGGAGTATCCAGCGCGTGTACAATTAGGCCTGACGCAAGCTAACCACTACTTACAAAATAAGTAGATAGAATTTAGAACTCACTCTTTGGGATTTTACAAATGAAATTGCGGTCAACAGAGCAGTAATAGTTCCTCCAGGCTCCACTTGAGACATCCATGTGCACACAGTGTTTGTCATACATCACTGTAGGCTCTCCTTTCTCCCAGTTGACAAATTCTACCACACTTCTGTCTGACCACATCCATTCCCCTAAAATTAAAAGTATTAAATAGTAAGTGGATGAACTGGGGGAATATTTCTAGTCTACCAGGCCCAAGGACATTGCATGTGGAATTTATTATTTGATTAAATAAATTATCACTACAGAAGATTCTGTTTTCACTCTTTAAATAGACAGGGATATTTAGATGGGAACTTGTCAAATTTAAATGCTCACAAGCTATACACAGACAGTTAACTCCATAACCCTTCAGGGCCACTATGAAATAATTACCTTCAATATTTTTGAACAATCCTATCCAAAATTTTCTGTTATCACTTGCAAATGGAGACAAGTAAAGTAAAAGGAAGTTCATTTCAGCTGGATCTTCAATGGAAACCAGAGAAGCACCTAAAATATCAAATAAATAAATAATACAAACATTTCAGCAATATTTCTCACTATACATTATTTTCACTTCAGTAAATAATCATGAAAAAAAGAAAATGGGGAGAGGAGAGGGAGAGGAGGAATCCCTTAAAGCCCAAGAGTTTCCAATTATTAGATCACAGGTTCACAACAAAACGTAATGGTAGAAAAGTTCAACCTGCACTGACATACTACCAATGTCCACCTCTGACATCATGGGCTGACATGGTAAAATAGAAGGCATTACCTTCAGAGCAACTCTCATAAAAAGGCACTTACCCATCTGAATACACATCATGGAAGCAGCAGGCCAGCTTACTTCAGAAGTGGTGTGAACATAGTAGCAATGGCCACGAAAGGGAATCCAAGATCTGCCCTGCTTTGGTTCAGGACACTTTCCAGGAAGCTGTGGCGATTCGGTAGGAATTAACTCTGTTAAGGAGATGTACAGCTTTCAGTGGGTTTTTAAAAGCCAAAGAAAACACAGTCTGCTGCTGCTGAAATAAAAACAGGACTTGAAATTCCAGCCTTTCAAATGCATTTCTCCTATTCATAACGTACCATCAGATTGTTTACAGAGAGATAAAAATGTTTCATTGCAAGATGTTGTCTTCCAAAAACCATCCAAATCTAAATAGGCACAGGCTGCATTCTTATTTGGTTCTCCACTGGCCCAGTTATGGTATCTGCTCCTCCTTCTATCTGACCACATGTAAAGGCCATGAGTCTAAAAGCAAATGACAGTAAAGATCATGTCACATACATGAATTAGATTAAAAGAAAACTAAGACTGCACTTGAAGGTATGTAAAAGTTAGGACAGGTCAGAATCACGGTTTCTTGCACACAGTTAGTTAATTTCTCCTCTGTCATGACCAAACCTCAAACCTCTGCAGCAGATAGGATGGTAGTCCTACAGACATTCATTCGCCACTCAACCTGCATTATTCAGTTCACACTATGCAGTTTGTACAGTAAATGGACAAAGGGCCTTGTGGTAGCAAATGTGAGTATGTAACTGAAGATTTTATTGAAGAACTCCAAATAAACACAGAAATAAAACAAAAGTTGCAGAGAAACTATTCTTAGCATTCCTCTAACACAATTTTTTCTATATTTTTAGAAAGAAAAAAAAAAAGCAGAAGTTCCACTGGAACAAGAAATATTGATTACATTTTTGATGGGACACATACACAAACCTCTGCCACCCATTGCAAGGACCAGCTACTAAACATAAGTATTTTTATCTCTACAACATGTACTTTTTTTAGTGGATTTCACCATTATTTGTAGACAATGACCAACAGCAGCTGCAGTTATGGCTCTGTTAACTGTTAACTCCATCCTGTGCAGCTTGATCCCTTCTTCCTGCTGTCTTTATAGGCAGGCTCCCTTTCAGTTCTTCATACCAGTTTCTTTCCTGTCCATTTGCCTTTGAACTCCCTCCTGGCCAAGTTCCATCGCAATGTTGTGTCTAATCCTGGCTCCCCTATGCCTGCTCTCACCAAAATTTAGCTCCTATTCCTCACACGTCAGGAACTGTGCCTTATGTCCCACCAAGCTCCAGCTCTCTCTGCTCTTGACTTCCCTACAACTCTGTTCCCACAAATATCCAGCTGCATCACCTTTTCTCATATTCTTTTTACATGCCTTTAGCAAATGCTTCTCCTCTCAGCCCTTCACACTCTTTGCTGACTGAAGCTGTTGGCAGCTTTTGGCGGGGCACAGGCATCAGCTCTGAAAACCACCCTACAGTATTCCCACATCCAGAGGCCTACTCCTCTCTTTATGCTGCACTTTCCCATTTCCCCTGCTACTGAGACAAGAGTTAATGCTAGGCTTCAATTTGAAACAATAATGCTTAAAATAACCACACAAAGAAACTACTTTTAAGCCAAGCTGTTTCTGTGGTATGCTCCAGAGAGTGTTCTTGGAAAGCGTTGTGCCCTCCCACATGCATATCATAGGACAGGAAGCAGAAGTTCATAACCTCTTTTACCTCTGAAGCCAGTAGCTACTGTAGCTACAGCCTTGGTGGCCTCTGAAATGTAGACTGTGGCAGTTCTTGCTTATGTTACAGCCAAAAATGTAGATGTTTAAAACTTCTCAACTGGAGGGAAATCAAGTATCTTAGCAAGACTTTGATGCCTGCCAAGCATTCATGAATCTGACTGATAGCATTCTTGCTGGAGGCCACAGTAGTGAACTCTGCCAACCTCTGAGCAAGAAATATGGTTGATCTATGTTGATCTGGAGTACAGGTGTGTTTGTCACAAGCATTTTATTGACTTACTGTGTTGCTGTTAAGACCAATCCATACAGGCTCTCCATGCTTTAGTATTTGTAACCACAGGTAAGCTTCAACATAAGGATCTAAAATGCTGGCAAGATCTGCATGCTGGTCTTTGCAATTCTTCTGTGCTTCTTCCCAGTTCATTTTATAGTTGATGACTGCATAGCGGTCATCATCATAGTTGTTAAAGCCAAACATTGGAACTACGGCTTGGGAGCTTTGCAATGTAGGGTCTGTAACAAACAAACACATAAACAAAAAGGTAAGTTGGAAACTTTATCTTCTCTAGACATATTATCACAATGAAAGAGGATCTAGTGCATCAGAATAGTCAAGTAACTGAGAGAGACTGCAATAACAAATTAAGATTCCCAATTAGCACTGCAGTGATAAAGACACATTTTCATGTTCTCTGTCAAAATTTTCACATCAGAAGTGACATCTACAGTTTCCTCTCTCTCCATCCCGTGTGCTAAAAATAGTAAAATACATGATGATCCATAGTTTATTATTATCATTTTTAAAAATCACTGATCTGGTCCTTAAAACAAGAAGGAGTTTTTCTTGCAGGAAACAGTATGCGTACTTGTTGAAATGGATCCTAATGCAAGAGACATTGGCAAATTATTTTCAGTCAAAATGGCACTGAATATGGTAAAATCACTTTTACCATGGGTTTGACATAACCATAATACATAAGCTATTCTAGAAGGTGCTTAAAGAAAACTCACCAGTATTTTTCTGGCATATGTAGCTTTTGCTTGCTTTACAGTCTCCATCTTTCCATTTCCCTGCTTGTTCAATAGGGTTCTTCTTCATATAGACACAGTCATCCTATGGAGGAAATAAGATTAGTAAGAAAAAGATGTGGATAAATAGGAAGCATTCCTTTTCCTACTGGATATACATTTCCCTATACATTCAGGTACACATCTGAATAAAATTATGGCCATCTATATGAAATCATATAAGAAATGGTAAGAAGCAGTAATGTGGAAACAACCATTTACATATCAGCCCTACTAAAGTTTGTGGATGATGGAGTAAGTTGCAAAGCATAGTGCAGCAGCAGGAAGAAGCATCTGGGACAATCTATACGTACATAATCTCTGTGCTTGCATACATGCGTGTGTGTATGAAGTAGATGCCCACATACTAGCTCTGGCACACAGGACATTTGAGTTCTCTTGTTTTCCTGCATGTTATGTGGAAGCTCAGCAAAGTGAAGCTTGCCTAGGGAGCTAAAACCCTCTTCCTGCACCAATCAACCAAAGTTGTCACCACTGCGCAGAAGTACAGTGGCAGCAAACAGAAACCATCCTTTGTAGGGTACACTACTTCAACCCTTTGCACCCTAGTTTCAGCTCTTCAGCTTCCTCCATCTTTATGCAGTAGGAAGCAGCAGATCTCCCTCCCTTGGATCAACATAATCTCACACTGTCTTTGGCCCCTCTGAGGCAGTAGCCCATGTCATGGCTACAAATGAAGAAAAGAATGTTTGGAACAACTTGTGCAGGGAGGTGGACACAGCCTTCTACAGAAAGCATATTCTTGTGTGAGATGGAAAAGTCCTGAAGAGCCTAAAACTCAGATCTGGCCTGGGTAGCAGCAGAGCTCCGACCTTCCAGAAACATTTCCTGGTTTAGCCGGACTTAAAGTAATCCTGTCATGAAAAAAAAGAGAGAAACTAGGTACAGCCAGCACAGGAGGACAAAAGTAGTGCTATCAACCAATACTTTTCATTAGCAATTTTAAAATTATTGGAAAAACACACCGTTTTGTCTTGCAATTAAACATAAAATGCTACAGCAGAACTGAAAATTTCAAATGCACGAAGAAATCTTTCAAAAGGAAGACGTATTAGAAGGCATAGATGGAGAAGAGAAATGTGAGCAAGGAAGATCCACATTCTTCTTTGGAGGACTACATTCAATGCATTTATCTTACTAGGCTTAGCATTACATTAGAAATGTAATGATATACCATTTTCCAAATATTTTCATCACGTCTAAATAACACTTGCTGTATAACGTTACACAGTTCCTGCTCTGCTACAGTTTACTTGAATCTCCTGAACAGTCATGGTTAAGGGGGGGGAATTGTTCACTTCTCTGAGCTTTTCACAATGCTTCCAAACATCTGTCTGGATTCATACAAAATCATGATGAAACAAATTTACAACAACATTACAAAAAATGTAGAAAAGTAACTTTACAGCAAAATACAGCTGAAGTACATTATAATCATCCACCAAATTTAAAATAAGAGCAGCAGAGTGGCGCAGTGGAAGCGTGCTGGGCCCATAACCCAGAGGTCGATGGATCGAAACCATCCTCTGCTAGCAGCATTTTTGACATTAAAAAGAGTGTAATTTATTTTAACAGTCAGACTCCAAGATGCATTCAGGGAACACGAGCAACCAGAAGGGCACCAGGCAGCTCTGTCTCTGTCCTCTGGGAACAGCATTACTGAAATAAATGTGGCGACCATTGGCCACAATGGTTGGGCTGAGATGGAAACCCAGACTGGGGGCCAGTGACTTGGGCAGACAGACCTCTTGATGAGTGAATAAAGCTGCCCATATCTTCTGTTGCAGGGAACTCCAGAACCTGGAAGTTCTCCTAGGGTCTGAGGGCAGAGGAGGTGCAGGTGTGCTGTTTGACAGACTTTCTTAGCAAGCGGCCAGGTTGCATGAGGAAATCGCCAGGAAATGTAGTATTCAGGAATCAGGGAGATAAACTGATGTGTAGTATTGCACAGTGATACAGGCAGGCCAACTACCCTGTCTGAAGTCCCTGAAAAGGGAAGAAGTTAAGCTAACTTCCAACCCTGAGGAGACAGACCACAAAACCTGAAGACATAGGAGAATGGGTCCTAGTCTCTGCCTCAAGAAGGATGAGTCTCCCTCTTGCCCCCTAAGTGCCTATAAGGTGCCTTTCAACCCAAGCTATTCTATTCTGTGATTCTATGATTCTATGATTCCATGGTAACAATACATTTTTTACCTTACTATAGTAACTTCGGGAACCTTTTGCCCAATTTGTGTAGTAAACTGGACTTCCATCTGTCCATAAGTATGTATGCTCATGATTTATGTCATTCAGTCCAATCCAGGCATCGGTTGCAGTATTTTTTAAGAGAGACATGAGGAAAGCTGAAGAAAAGATCAACATCATATATGGAAGGAAAACGTTACAATCTGTTTCTCCATGATCATTTGATGTCTCATCTAGTATCAAAAGATTTGTACTGTATACCTTGATTTTCCTTTTTTGAGATAGTAGCCAGGTTTCCTCCAAAAGTAATACAGTTGTTCCGCGCAGCATGCCACGTCAGTGTATAATTTTCATTAAGGCCATATGCTTTGAAACACTGAAAAGAAAGAAGTGCGCCGAAGCTGTAGTTGGATGGTGCTTTAAAGCTTCCAGTGAAAGCATCTGTTTGTAACAAGTGAGATAAGCTAGATATTTTAAACCAGAAGGAGATTTAAGTGTCCTTTCTAGCTTGCCTAGGTCTTTCTGAAAGAGAAGATGCATATTGGGAAACTTCCATATTTTAGCACCCATTTAGAAGAAGAAATATGTCAGTCTAAAAATTTCAGTGGAAATTAAGTTCAAGCAATGAACAGCATTTCTGAGGCTTGACTTGAGGAATGCCTAAGACCTCAGAAAAGAATGCACACAGGTCACAAAAGTGCCTGCCAGTGACAGCCAGATAAGTTCAGCAAAGTAAACAAGAACGTACAACTGTTCTGAAGTTCTTTCTCCCACAGTTGCTCAACTATCTTTGGCAATATTAAACAACAGCAAAAATACAAAATGAAGCTTTCTCCTTGTATGGCACATGATATCTTTCATAACAGTTGTGGTCCCGATATAGACCATAATCTCTATTTCAGGAATCTTATTTTTGGGGTCATTAAATATATGTAGTCAGAATATATTTTGTGATAAACAAAAACACTGCTTCAAATTAAAAACTGAACCAAGGAAGTTTTCTATTCTTTTTAAAATGCAGTATACTGACTTTTCATACTGCACCTTATTATCAAAGAGGAGCCAGTCTTCCGGACACCCACCCTTGGGTGGTGGTACCGTGGGAGCAATACTTGGACGAACGGTACTGTTAAGCCTTTCACAGATGAAAAGCTCAACACTGCCACAGTTGAGGTCATTCCATGTACCTTAAAGCAAATCAGAATAAAAGACAAAACTGGGACCGAAATAAACAGTGACCTTTCCTTTAGCAAATCTATAATAGGAAGTAGAACTGATTACCATATTTCCTTCCCCATGGAAATAATGAGTAATTTTTATGTATGTTCTCCTTAGAAATATTCAGGTTTACAGCAAAATTTATGACTCCAAAGGGTCATTATAATTTAAAAGTTTAATTAACCTCTCTAAAATCTATTGCAGATCTCTAAGACCCAGAGTTGCGCATTCAGCCCTCTCAAGCCTGTACCACACCATGAAGGAATGAATATTGTTACAGCACTCACCTGTTTGGGCATACATCACCACACAGTTTTCATCATTATTTGCAAAGTTCGGTTCATTTGGGGCCCAGGCAACATAGTTTACAGTACTTCCATCTATCCACCTGAAATAAGTGATTTGGGAGAATAGTAATTCTTAGGGTAGTATTTCTTTGTTAGGGACATACTAGAGCTTGGTATTTTGTTTTCTATATCCCAGTTTACAAACGTGTTCTTCTCTGGTAAAAGGAAAACTTCATTTGAAATCATTAAAAAATATCTTCATGTCTAATGTGTATACTGTTGACCTGAGCCAGGTCTTGGCTAGTCTTCTCAAAGACACAGCTTTTCTCTGTCTCTGAGCATTAACAACTTAAAGAAAATACACCAGTGTAACGCTGGGCCTGGCCTTACCTGGAGCACAGATGCAGAAACATGAGGCTAACTTAGTAATTTTCTGGGGCCAAAGCAGTAATATAACATCTTGTAGGGATGAGAGACCCTTGAATTACACAGTAGGAACCATTTTGTTAAATTAAATAAATCTTTAATATATATTGCTACTGCTTTCAGTTATGCAAAAAAAAAATACTTCCTAGTTGGGTGATTTACAAATTTATTCTCAAAAATGCCCTAAGGAAAAAAAAACAACATTAAAAAGCCTCAGAGCGCTGGAGGGAGCCACAGCCAAGTGAGGATTCTGCCTTAAGACAGCATGAGCTCCAGGGCCACTCAGTGTTTTACCAGTTTGTGAGGCTAAGCAACAGTATGCATGTTCCTGCCAGTAGACTACAAATAGGGAATTCAACAGGATGCCTAACTGCTTTCACTTGCAAATCTTCCCAAGTGAAACAGGAAAAAAATAAGGCACAGTAAACTGGGAGGAATGTCTTGAAGACATGAGCCAAAATGAGTCAGCAATGTGCATATACAGCCCAAAAAGCCACTTGTATCCTGCACTGCATCAAAAGGAGCATGGCCAGCAGGTCAAGGGAGGTGATTGTCTTCAACTACTCTTCTCTTTTGAGGCCTTATCTGGAGTACTGCATCCAGACCTTGGGTCTCCAGAACAAGAAGGACATAGACCTGTTGGAATGGGTCCTGAGAAGGCCTACAAGGATGCTTAGAGGGCTGGAGCAGCTCTCATGAAGACAGGCCGAGGGAGCCGCTGTTGTTCAGCCTGGAGAAGGCTCCAGGGAGACCTCACTGTGGCCTTTCAGTACTAAAAAGAGGACTACAGGAAAGCTGGAGAGGGGCTATCAGAGACTATAGTGATAGGAAAAGGGTAGATGGCTTTAAAGTAGATTTGGATTAGACATTAAGAAGAAATTCCTTACTGTGAGAGTGGTGGAACAGGAACAGGTTGGTCAGAGAAGCTGTTGATACTCCAAGCCTGGAAAAGTTCATGGTCAGGCTGGACAGGGCTTTGGGCAAACTGATCTAGTGGAAGCTGGGGGGGGAAGCAGAAGCTCCAGGAAATTAGACTGTCTCAGCTCCACAGAGATAAGTGTCTGTGGCTTGTGGACAGGAAAGACATCCTGAGAATTCAGAAGAAAGGTCGAAATGAGGCAGAGACTCATCTGACCAACTTTGAAACCCCTGAAGAAGGCACTAGAAAAAGGCAGAAGATGAAGGCAGAGGAAGGTTTTGGTTGTTGAATATTTAATACTGTCTTTAAGTACCATCTGGAACATCTCTAGAGACCTCGATCTTATCTTCTCTTGCATTTAATGAGGAGACTGAGTGCATGTGTTAACTCAGGCTACACTGACTGTGATCAAACATGGCCTCACAAAACAAAAACGGCCTACAACTAGAAGAGAAAATAGATAACGAAAATATCATAGGAGATGTGCTACCCTGAGAATGAGAATTGTATTTTAAGATTTTACATCAAAATATGGCTATAGACAAACTCTGTCTGCCTTTCAGCCTCAGTAGCCTCTTTGAAACAGCCTTGGCAAATATTCACACATCACGTATGAGTCTTACATAGTTAATGTTTTCACTTACCGGAATGTCTTGTCAAGGCTCACAGTTAAGCCAATAAAAAAGTTATTTCCTCGATCTTTATAAAAAATCTAAAACATAATACACACACGAAAAAAAAGTTTCAATGAGATGTAAGGGAATACATTTCAAATAAAATGAACAAGCACTCAAAACCACCTTATTTACATTTATACAGTTAGATGGCAAGCAATGTGCAGGGAGTTGCTGGGATTATGTACCCAAACTGCAAAATGCAAAATTATCATCCAATTATAGAAATAAAAGCATAATGGGATGAAAAAGAAATGGAGCAAAATGCTGCGTTAAGAAGATTAAAAACAAAACAAAATAAAAAATATCTTAAGAAGGCTATAACATAAAACCATATTTTTAGAGTTTTAGGAAAACATAGTGGAAAATTGCCAAAAGGCTACAAGTAAATAATGGAGTTTAGTGTTTAATCACGTGGAAGAAAGGAAAGAATCATACTTCTTTTTAATAGCATAGAGAGTATTTATAAAAGACTGTAATCACCAAGTTATTCACTTCCTATTGGAAAGCAGCCTGGCTCAAACTATTTCTTGAAAATTTACAATGTATTCTGACAAAAAGAGGGATTTTTTTTTTTTT
>PPHD01016551.1:1710-15501 GCA_002909625.1 Bambusicola thoracicus
TTTTTTTTTTTTTTTTTTTTTGTTAAGTAAGGAAACACTCTGAAGACCTCCAGAGATACAGCATTGTAATATTAAATGGCACACAGTCCATCCCAAGGCCCTTAGAAGATTTGCCCACCTTAAGTACAAAGGAAGAAAATACTCTTAGCCACATATTTTACTAGGACTGCCTCAGCAAACATCTGAGAATGTGAACACTTCAGCCAGTGAGATGGAATTTCAACCCATACTAAGAGATTCTTCTCCTGTTCTTATTCTAAAATGGTCATGCACAGTAATCAACTATTCTGAGGCCAAGATCTTCTGAATCTTCCGGGAGATCAATTAGCCAGTCCATGTAGAAGTCATTTTAACAGTAATCTACTCCACGAGATATCTAGACAAAATAGAAAGCCTGATGTACATGGAAATAAAGATGAACCGATTATTATGAAAATGGTAGAAGAACTGAAAGAAATCAGGAACTATTAGATATGAAGCTTGATGGGCCAGCACTAAGCGTTTGAAAAGAACATTTACATGATGTATCTTCATACATTTGTTAGCATTCTATTATAAAACAGTAGCAATCCCAGCCAAGGAAAGGTAATCAACATGTCTACACAGAAAGGATTCCATAGCTCATCCTGACAAACATCAGATATTCTTGAAAGAAAACTAACTAACCGCATGAAAAAAAAACAACAGCAACAACAACAACAACATAGTTTATGCAAAACCAACTTCTGGTAATCTTTCGAAACACCTGAAAAGAGTTGCTACAACAGTGCACTAAAAAGGAAACACTTTCCTAACTTAGCAAACTCAACTTTAACACAAGAAAATGCTGAAGATTGAAGAAAGAGATACATAGAGGCTTTAGGGTGATGAAAACTGGTCACATAAATCAACAGGATGAATGGAAAGAGTGAAGATGAAGGAACAGAAGATTTCTGTCCTGAAAATTTTTATCCTAATTCTTATCCTCTTAAGTTTCAGGTTCACAACCTCCTTTGGAAAACAGCATTTAATGCACAATTCATATTTTGGAAAAAGACTATGGGAAAACTACAGATAACATTATGTTAACTAGAATAGGATACGGCAACTTCAAGGCAACTTACAGAAAATTGTTATCTAAAACTAGCAAGATAATGACAATTCAAGATCGTTAAGTTTGAGATTTTGAAGCAGCCACTGGATCAACTGAACTATTCTGATCTGCAAACTGTACATATATCTGAAAAAAATTAAGGTTTTGACAGATTTCTGAACCCATGAGATAACTGTACATATTGTGAATTTCAAATGGCCAAAGCCTCTCGATATGTTAAAGACCTCAAAAATTCGAGGCCTACCAGTGCGCTATGCTCTTCATGGCTCAAGATCTCCACTCAGCTATCAATGTCCTTACGCTCTGGAAACCATAAAGATCAATCTATACTGAGAATGACAACAAAATGTGTCACTATTATCTCCATCTGCTGGCAGGAAAAAACTGTAAGGTACCCAGACTAACTAAAAGCGAATGAGTTCTAAAGATCAGATCTTCTAACTCAAGAACAACTGTAATTATTGCAGACTACTGTTCAGACTACAACTTTCCTTAATTTTGTTAAATGTTCTGTCAGGATCAGTGGCACCAAAACCTAAAATTTTATAGGAAATGTCTAATTTTTTCTTGAAATCTTTAATTCCCTTGCAGTATAAAGTTTTAAAGTTAACCATTTATACTCCACAAATGCAGAAACTCACACAGCATTTCTTGTATCCAATTCTTGAATTTTATGAATTCTTGCATTCAAAAGAAATTTGTTCTCTACTAGAAGATTAGCAAGTGAAAATCTAAGGCAAAGGTAATAACATCAGCAGAGCAAGTCACAAGCTTAAATTATTTTCAAAGGAATATGTGCATTTAACCTAACTCAAGGTCACATCCTACACTGACTAGAAAGTTCAGCATTTGCAAATTACTCAGAAAGGCTCTATGTCATATAGTAAAATAAACTGCAAACAGAATACTGTGTAATAGCTAGAATCCTGTAAAGTCTTGCTTGAGAAGACTATATATCATAACAACAATCCAAACTGCACACATTTCTGACAAATGACCATCAGCATAACTACAGTTATTAATGTCTAAGCATTTCGATCGCATTCTTAAGTTTGAAAGTGATCACTATGAGTAGAACAATCTATGCAGATCAAATTTACTTTTCTTTTACATACAAAGGAATCATTGGATTGATCAAAGTAATACTACAAACCGATACTGTTTTCTAATCATCTTTTTTTTTTTTTAGGATTAGCAGATCTTCGAGGGTTTTTTTTTTTTTTTCCTATAAAAACAAACAGTATGTGTAACCTTTCCAGACTTGTATTTAAAAATGTGTGGTAAACTTTTGATTTTGAAGCTATACCCTTCAGTGATGTTTTGTATCAACACATAACACTATAGCAGATAACACAGATGAGGAGATTATGAAGTACTAAAGTTTTAAACAGCTAAACATGCATCCACAGAAATATGAGCATTTAAAACATTCATCTTAATCAGAGAAGTCAGTTCTATTTAAGATAACAGAAGTACTTACAGCACCTGCACAGAAGTCACACAAATTTTACTTAACTTTCACTTAGGTTTTACTGAAAGCTTGATCAGCTTTTCTAGAATTGCTCTACTAAATTTGAAGACTACATTTAAAAGAACACAAAATCATTAAATACCGGATCTTGTTTCTCTTATAACTCCAAAGCTGAACCTCAGTGCCCAATTGCCAACACCTACACAAATTCACAGAAGCTCTGGAAATAGGCATGTAGTTACTTTTAACTGTCAGAAATTGACACAGAATATAGGAGAATACCATTTGAAAGTATACACACAATATCTTTAGCAGTAAGTTAAGCAATGCTGCAAAGCATTCATGTGTACATAAAAATAAAATGTATGCTCCAAATTCTTTAAGAAAAGATTTTTTTTATACAAGTCCTTTCTGCAAGTACTGAGATATATAAAGGTATTTTTATATTTGAGAAAATACAGAACAAATATTCACTCTAATGTTTTTTCCCCTTTGCCTGAAAGTGTATTATTTACTTCTGATTTTACACAATAAAATACTCCTAAAGTTTACATTCATATTATGACATTTTGAACACACTGGCACTATAAAACACCAGTGCCAAAAGTACAAATGAAATTTATTTAACTGCGTTATTTAAAATACCACAGTTTTACCAAAGTATCCTAGTAGCATCTTTGCTTTCCTTATTACTTACCATATTATGATCCTGTCATATGTAAAACCTAGCTTTTCTTCAGCATGGCCAGTATTACAAAGAAGCTGAAAATAAGAAAAAAAGCATACATTACTTACAACTCTATAAAAAATGACTGCATAAAATGTAAGATATTTGGTAGTATTACCCAAGTAATGCAAGGAATTTCATTCATTGCAAGGGGAAGCATAATCAGACTTCCTGATTGTTTTTGCTGCCAGTATTGTGTTTCTATATACATGAGATAAAGAAGTCTTAGTCCTCTTAGAAGAGAAATGCTTGCAGAACTGTATAAGTTGCCTACTGACAAATTTTTCAACTTTACTTTCAAAAGCTACGCTTCAGATTGCTCCTCTAACTGCTTTTATGCTCTCTGTAAAAGATGTACTTGTTGTGCAGCTGGTAACCTCAGCAGAGATTAGAAAGCCTAAAGAATGTAAAACATTTGCATTGAAAAAACACAGATAAGGTGATGGTGTTGAAGCAAAGCTAGACACGGATTGTCCACAGCAGCACAGGCACAAAAAAAGAGATGCTGAAAATGTGTCCCACAACAGATATTCAGCCCGACCTACCATAAATTTCTCAGGATTTGTCATTTTTGGAACCTCTACAATAAGTGCAAAGGTTGAATGTATACCTATAAGCTGTATGAACTTCTAAACACTTCAAGCTCATTTGTCAGTTTTGAGGACAAGGCTTAAGTTTTAAAAATGCAGCTTTCAAGGGCAAAACCAGTCTCAGAAGAAGCAAATCAAGTGCATGTCATGCTTTAACCTAATGAGAAAAAAAAAATCTCTTATTCAAGAAGATTTGATACTGCTCTCCTTCATATAAGCAGTAAAGAAGTTCCTAGACATCTTATTTATTGCCCATTCCTAAAATAATAAAAGAGTATTATAGCCAAAAGTGAAAGCACTTGAAATAAAGGACTTCCAAAAACTCAAGTGACTAATACTGACTGCAGTAGTTCTGCAGTTTGTCCCTTTTGAAAGAGATATTCATTCAATTCTAAGCCACATCAATATTAACAGTTTGTCCTTCGTAAGGAAGTTCAGTGTTCGTGCAACTAGTGAATACCACAGGAATTATTAAAATGCAGCAAACACTGCCCATTTACTATTAACTCCATTTTATTAGCACAACAATCACTCAAAATGAAGATATTTTAATTTCATGCTCAACAAGAACAAATTCTTGCAGGGGCTACATTATGTATTAAGAAATATTTATTATTCTGAGAAAAATACACAACAACTATGCTGAAAATCAAAGCTGTTAGTGAGACAGATTATTGTAGCCCAAAGATGGAGCTGATTGAGGCCAATTTAATAGTCTAAGTTAAATGCAATCTTGCCAATTTTCCATTTTTCTTAGCAGTGACTGTACGAAGAAATAATAAAACATATGGAAAGTTATTATACAACCCATTTCCTCCACCTTTCAATTTTAAATAACAAAACTAGGCAATTGCATGCATTAACGGATTATGATAATATATGAAATCCTACTGTCAATTTGTTTTTATGCCATACTGCTGGACTGCCTAAGGCCACCACTGCTGCCTTAGCATTTCTATTGATATCTCACAAACTGTAAAAATTGGCTGGCAGAGTGTAAGCAAAACAGTGTGAGAAGACAGCCAGTAAAAACAGTTTCTTGTTCACTTCAGACAAGTTCACCAGCAGTCATTCAGGCTGCCGTTATACATCTAGACCTCACTCCTCACTCTCCCCACTTACAAATGAGAAACATGAATTTAACGTACACCAGGCCATTTTCAGCAGCCTTTTTTCCTCCTACATCCAACATATGAACAAGCTGCTTATCTCAATGGTTCTGTAGACCAGTGTCAAAATATACCCCTACTGATGCATAATTCTGTTTAACGTGCAAAGGGAATTATAATTATAAACACGGAGATTTTACTTAGAAAGCTGCTGGTCCTGATAGTGGACTGCCATTTCAGGTAATCTCATGCCTTCCTAATGGATGAGATTTCACGTTATTCTTCCATATTCTTCCATAAACTAGAAGCAGCACTGCATCTGATGAGCACACAACAGCAGGCTGCAGACAAATCCCATATCCTGAAGTGCCACTGTAGTATCTTTATCATCTGGAACACACTCAATTCTCAATTCTCAAGACTAAACTAGAGGTAGTGCAAAGTAACTGCTTCTCTGTCGAACACATACAGCGTAGCTATTAGCTCCTTGGTATGGACTGTTTTCAACAGTTTGATCTTACTTTGAAACTCAGTCATAAAAACTGATGATATTTTGTAACTTCAGGAAAGTTTAACTGCTGTATGAATTCCTGAATATGGTAATTATTATCAGTATGTGAAGTGTGTCCATGCACGCAAAAAAACCCTCAAAAGGGAATGAATGGTTAAAACAAGCTGAAAAAAGTAAAAAAAAAAAAAAAGACTAGCTACTAGTTAGTTATTCTGACTCCAAGGGGCCACCGTTATGTTACTTAAATACTGGGTCCCTTTAGAATTTGCACAATATCATGTTCTTACAGGATTAGCAGCTAGAAAATAATTTAAAAGATGGACAGCAAGTTCAGAACTCAAATCTTTCAGTAATTCAAAAGGAGTGCCCAAAATGGATAAGAAAATCCAATTAAGTGAACACTGTATCCTAACAATCAGACTACCTATACACCAAGAGTCACAGAAAAACTGTGAAGAATCCAGCAGAGAAATACAAACACTCCAGAAATGACATTCATAATATCAAATACGGATTATGGTAACAATTTTGAGAAGTAGAGCAAGATTTATCAGTTAGAGCAGACTATAACCTAAGCAACTGGAAATGTTAAACATAAGGTAGTCCTATTAAGATGTTTTCTTTGCAATAGGCATATATTAAGTTTGAGACTAAGAGACTGTTTTTTTTCCTACTTCTCAGGATGTTCTTAAAACTGCACAAAGAACAAAATTTTGGGCTCCACATTTCAGACCAGACATACTGGAAAAAGTAGAGCAGCAAATATTATGTGGGAGATAAAAAATACATTGACTGAGTTAATTTAATCTAAGAAAAAATACTTGCAAGGTAAGGCTGGATTGATATGTATTTAAAAGGTAAGAAAGTTACAGGCTGCTTATAAATAAGATGCTGTTAACTGGTCTGACTGCTTTGGGTATTTGCTTAGTTATAAAAGTCTGGTCTCAAATATATCTAGGGCAAAATCTTTCTACTTTCTTTCCATTTCACTTTCAAATAACATTACACAGATTAATGAATCTGGACCTCATGCAGTAATTTTTGTAGTTGACTCAATTCATGACAAGGACGAGTTTGCAATGCAGGCCAGAAGGCCAACTGTACCCTGGGTTGCATCAAGAGAAGCATGACCAGCAGGACAAGGGAGGTTAATTCTGCCCCTCTGCTCTTGTGAGATACCACCTGGGTTACTGTGTTCAGTTCTGGGGCCCCAACACAAGAAGGACATTGAGATGATGGAGAAGGTCCAGAGGAGGGCTGCAAAGACGATCAGAGGGGTGGAGCACCCCCCATGCAAAGACAGGCTGAGGGAGCTGGAGCTCTTCAACCTGGAGAAGGCTCCATGGGACCTTATAGCAGCTTTCCAGTACTTGAATGGGGCCTACAGGAAAGCTGGGGATGGACTTTTTAATAAGGGCATGTAGTGACAGGATCAGAGGAAACAGCTTTAAACTGGCAGAGGGTAGATTTAGACTAGGTATTAGAAAAAATTATTTACTGTGAGGGTGGTGAGACACCGGAACAGGTTGCCCATGGAGGCTGTGAATGCCCCCTCCCTGGAAGCATTTAAGGCCAGGCTGGATGGGGCTTTCAGAAACCTGGTCTAGCAGGAGGCGTCCCTGCCTATAGCAGGGGGTTGGAACTAGATGATCCTAAAGGTCCCTTCCTACACAAACCATTCTGTGATTCTATGGTATATTCTTAACTCTAATGCTTAACAGTTAACACAGGTTTGTTGGCACAAGCATTATCAGAACACTTAAAAAATGTGCTTTCACCTTGACCATGTAACAGTTCACTAAAATAGCAAAAAATTACCCTACCACTTAAATTCCCCGGATTAATCAAATACACTTCCTATTTTTTTTACATTTACATATACACAAACTGCATTTTGCGTGTTAGAACAACCCACATCTAAAATTTAAAGTTTTTGATATAATGCTAAAGGAATGGGAACAGCACAAAACATCTATGAGCAGATGATTTAATACTAGCATGAAACAATACTTACTGTAGGCCAAACAGTGACTAACTTACAGTGAGGGTTGCTTTTTTTTTTGTATGTTTACTGTCAGCTATGAGTTTTTCATGCTACTTGGATGAGTCATAGCAATATGAGCAACATATCAATATGTCTTGGAAACAGTAGCTCAAAACAACAAAACCACAGGAGGTCAACAGCATACACAAACTGAGCGCACAGACTCTTCCATGTTTAAAATCGACAAAACAGCTACAGCAGTTAATAAGCAAAGTTTGGTATTAATGGCATTATGGATATATGGAATGTTACGCTAATTTTTGAAATAGAGACTGAATCACAATGGTAACGTTAATGAAGAGATTGCTCAGCAGATTGCAGCCTTATCAGAAAACTTTACAGGAACTACAGACCCTTCATTTAGACCCATTTCTTCTCCAAGTTTGTTCCATAGCTGAATGCCCCTAAGTTGATGAAGTATGTAACAGATAGGGACAGGGCATCAAGAGGTACCAAGTTTTGTTCATAATGGTATAGTTGTTTGGATGACTGTTACAGTCAGTAATTACTGCATTCAGATTTTAAGATCTTTGGGGCAAGAAAGACCCTAAAATGACAATGGAAGCAGAAAATAAGACAGTGCAAGGGTCTATAACTCAGACAGACACAGACGCTGGGACAGCCCCCAAACTTACTCCACATTCTATCAAAACCCAACAGCATGCTCAAAAGCTGGAAGATACACAGAGCAGTAGAGACTCATTAGATGATAATCCAAAGAGTTTCCGAGCAGACTAACAATTTTTCATACTATTTATGCAATTCAGCTGGTAGGGTCCAAATAAAAAGAAATATGTTACATTTTGTCCTGAACAGTGAAACTGTCTTTGAATGAACGAAAGTGTCACAAAATCTGTTTCTATTCCTTTTTCTCTGTTAGTTATTTAACTAGTGTTAGCTTTAAGAAGTATAAGTCACTCAGATGCTAACAGGGAAATAAACTTTACATACTACAGGATTCTAAGTGAGTACTTCCAGTACAAAATATTTTTTCAAGTAGGTAAATACAATTGTATTGTTCCTTCTGGTTTTCAGTAATTAATCACTTACTACTTCTCACTGGGGTGGGGAAAAACCTCCAGAAATCACCATCACGTTTCATTGTTAATCAGTATAAGACGGGAAACTACAGGGCACTTGCCTTCTATGGATGGCTTTATAAATCAAAGTTGCATAAGCAAAGACAGGTCACTGAAGCCAGAGGTACATAACTTTCTAACCACTATTGTAACTGCAGGTGCCACCGACCATTAATTAAAAGGTCAAATCCTAAGTTTTCAGGTCAAAATTCCCATTAATTAAATAGTGTTACAGTCATTTTGAAAGTTATGTGATTGTTTTTGTCCAATACAGGCCAGGTGGTCCTCCATAAATCATTTTACCTTCAAAGCCACAGCTTCAGGTACGGGCTGATGAGTAGCAGACAAGGAGAAAAAAACTGAGAACAAAATATTCATTTCAGTACTCTGAATATCATCAGAACTGTGACGGCCAAGTCTTTGAGTAGAAAATGTAAATGTTGCACACTCGTAAGAGAAGAATACTTCATGTTCTGCAATCAAAAAGCCAAGGACTTGAACACCAAGGTTCGTTTCTACTATTTAGGTTCCTACTACTATTTAGGTTTAGGTTCTACTATTTAGTAGTACTAACTACTATTTGATGATTTCTATAAAATACCAGCGTACTTTGCACAGTAAGTACACATGCTGCACTAGTTAAAACTTCTCTTGAAAGGAAAGAAAAACGCAAATACAATTCCAACTCTGACACACTAACTTCACACTAAGTATCTGCCTTAAAGCATCATTCTTTGAGATAAAGAAAGAAAAATTCTTTTTATCATTTTATCATTGTAATTATTTAATTTTTTTTTACAGGTATCTAACTTGGGTGTAAAATCTGGGGAGTTCAGTTCAGTAATTATTTGAATAAAGTAAATAATTTTAAAATATTTTTGTGTATTTCTACTTTTCATAACGTACAAATAAAAGAAAAAAAATACTTGAAAATCTAGTCTCTTTCATGGGAAGAAGTCTAAATATCTCAGATATCTCTGATTTAATGCAAAGTTTTAAGTCTACCACAGGGTCTGCCAGGAAAGTTCAGGTTAACTTGTTACTAGTTTTCACGTGAATAGAAGTGTTTTGTTCTAACTGACCAGAAGACTAGGGCAGTATTTCTTCCAAATGCAACAGCTACCCAGTCTTAGAAAGAAAAATTTAGGTCACCAGTGAGCAATTGTTTCATGCTAACATTTCCCAACCATTTTATTGCTTTTTTTTTATTTTAGTGTAGTAGCATTCATAGTAGGAGAGTTTGGATTTTATAGTTTTCTTGTTCATATTATTTTATCAGAAATATGCTATTAAAAATGTCAGTGTTACTTTCCCTACCCCCAATATAAATATCCAGGGTGCCATAGCACTGGCACAGGCTGACCAGAGCAGCTGTGGATTCTCCTCCTTGGAGATCTTCAGAGGCCACCCAGACATGATCTTGGGTACCCCTTCTCTGGGCATCCCTACCTAAGAAGTGGTGGGAACAGATGGACCCAGAGGTCCTGTCAACCTCAGCTATTATTTTGTGAACTTATAGACTTCCACATAGATCATTAAATGCTAGAATACAGACAAATGAAGTTCATCAACACCAGCATGTTTTCAAGACAGAATACAGACATCCTCAGCTGTTAACACATCAAACAAAATTCTACTGCCTTCCTCATACTTCTATTTCACAAACAGGGAACTGAGACTATGTCAATTCATAGCCATAGATGAGAGTGAAAATCTGAAATAAAACTCTCCCCCCGTCTCCTGACTTCTACTCTTAACCACTGGACTGAAAAACAAAGGACAGCTCCAACCACAGCAGAGACAATACATTTTGCAACTTTTATTGTACTTCATTACTCTATTTGCAGTTCAAACAAAAATTGGAGGAGTTTTCAAAATTAAATGTATAAATTATATACCTATATCGGTCTCCCTGGAATATCTGCTTTGTAAGTGCTAAACGAATGCTAAACACCAAAGATCAGGATGACTGCCTTGCATGAGGTCATTCTGATTTAGGATCAAACCCTATTATGAACTACAGTCTGTCTTCAGAAGTCAAAGATGCAAGTTACTTCTCACAAACTCTTCATTCCTTCCTTGTTCAGTTGTCAAAATTCTTTCCAATGTTCCTGAATGCATTTTCCAATTTTAACACTAGGTCAGTGTTAAGAATAGCAGCTTTTCAAAATATTTAATCAACAAATCACTCAAAACTAATTTTTTAAAAGAATTTTTGGTTCATCCTTTAATTACATTATTTATAGCTAATTAGCATCTGTTGACTTTCAGTAGTAAAAATCGATACTGTTTTAAGCTCCATAGTTTCAAATGCTGACTTCTCCCTAAAAATTATGCACCCAGGAACCTAAATCCAGCTCTTTGGTTTTAAGGCAGCTAGAGAATTTAGAGGCAACTGAATTTATACATTTCCAGATCAGCACAAAAACACATGAGCCTTTTATTGCAGCTTAATGGTGGCTTTCTTGAACTAGTTTGGAATCTCAGTAACAGTAGCAGCATTTGTCAGTAGATGCAGATGCAATTTTAAAAAAATGACAGATTTTACTGTAAATAATACAGTTTCTCAGCAAATGCTATGCATTTTCATGTACTCTGAAGCAACTTAAGATAAAGTATTTAAAGCTTTGTTATTAAAACACTCAAAGAAAAGTTTACTTGCTATCTTAAATTTGTTCTCAGCACTCACACTCCTGCCAAATGAATCTTATGTGCTATCACTGGAGCGTTGTAGAATTTACAAGGAGTGCTTTCAACAGCCAAGAAACATGCCTACTTTAAAGATTATGATGAATGTTTGTCCTTCTCATATCAACTGATCCCAAATTTACCCCTGATCATTCATTCTTAAGTGAGTACCTCAAAACTTAAGTAGCCTCCTGGCTATCTTAATGTTATCACGTGCAACAGCGATAACTTAAACCTTACCTTCCCACAAATTCTCTACTACCACCTCCCTTCCAGGCTACTGCCAATTGCAGAATCCATCCTGCGTTGCTGAGACACAGGTTTCATCTCCAAGAACGTAACTCTAAATGTGACACTATCAGAAAGGTGTACAATTTGCCAACTCCTATGTGTCAGTACATTTGTTCAGGTAACACAAACACTGTAGCACCATTGCCGCCTACCCCACTTATTGCAATACATTTCTCTCTTGCCTTGATATCTGGAATGCTAATTCAGCTATAACCATTACTATCCTACTGCAAATACATTTTTCTCAACTTACTGCTCACCTCCCAGTCTTCTCCGCTCCTTTCCACAAGTTGTTTTTCAATTAAAAAAAAAACCATCATACTTGCTCTCATTCTAAAGATCTTTCAGTCTCTTTCCTCACACTACCATCTCTCATTCTGCTGTTACTAATTATTGAATCCTGTCACCTCCCAGCATACTTACTAAACCCTCAGGCAAGGATCTTTCACATTCCCGTGATCAGGAACTTTCATATTTGAAAAAAAAAAAAAAACACCTCAAAAATCAGCAATATAGACCACTTACTGAAATTGATCCTTTAAATCTTTTTCACTATCAAGAGCACAGTGGAAGTTGACAGCTTTTATACTGTTAATACTGTTCAAGTCACTGCCTATCATGCTCCCTAATACAGCCCTCCCCCTCACCATACTTTGTCAGTTAACATCCAGAGAGTCTTACATTTCAGATATTTTATTCAATCCTGTGAAGCACAAACCAATTCTTTAGTTCTGTGTGAGCAACTTAATCCCAGAATTAGGAGACAATTCAGATTCCTAAGCACTACAATACTATAAAGTCAGCCAGCAGAAACAAATTTCAGCATGACCTTGTATTCTTCTGTTTGCTTGTTCTTGTTTATTCCTTCCCTCTCCCACACCTTGTAAACTTTCACATACTATTTCATTATACTGTTTGATGAACCTCATGGATATCTGAAAAAGTACATGCAAAGCATTCTGTCCATTCAATCACTTGTTCTGACACCACATGAGCACCTACCTTAGTAAAATTGTTCAAGTGACCTAGTTTCCTCATATTTGAAACGCCTTGTAATTTGGCCACATTTTGGAGAATCTCTCTCATGTTATCACAGGGTTCTGGAAAAAAGACAGGTCATTAGTAGACAATTAAAGAAAAAAAAATCAAAGCTAAACATGCATCCAACATGCAGTTTCCAAAGCATGGTATTTTCCTGCTCCTAGCTAAAGATGCAGATCACCTTCCTTCAAGCAGCATCAGCTGGATTTATGTCTAGGATCAAAGCCAGGTATACCCAAATTCTTTAAAATAAGTGGTAGAGCCTAAAATCTTCCCCCTATTCCAAGCAGATTTTAATCAATATCTTAGATTTACAAAAATACTTATTTAATGACTCAAACTCCAGTCCTAGCATCTCTTAACTGAACAGCCTTATTGTTACTCCGTCTATATTTTAAAGACAATTAGTAAACGCACAGACTGATGTAAAAAGACAACATCTCATTACCTCACCATATGACTTTATTTTCTCTCCCTCTCCAAATAGAGTCAATGGAATTTTTGGAAGACAAGACTTTTCTGCTCTCCATATTAACGTGACACCAGTTGTTGGCTCTATATTTTGCTAAGAAACAGAGAACTACCAAATATGGGGCGAAGACATGATGTTGTGCTGTCTTCGGAAATAAGGCTAGAGGTACACGCAGAGTAGGACAAAAAGCACAGAATAGGCCTAGTCACAGAGATGCACACAAATCTACTGTATCAAACTCATTAAGCTCCGTACTCAGTACGCAGTTATCAACAATTTTCTTGATTGCAAGATTGTTTGGGAGTCTTTGATTAGACACTGTATTCTGTGATAGCCATGCACTACAACACTGTCAACAGCACTGTACTTTGAAATAAAATACCAAGGCTCTGCTAGAGTGTCATGGTTTTATGATTTTTTGGTTATCAGTATTCCACATCACAACATCATGCAGTGTACTGGGAGCAGAGCTTTAGTTCTGGGTCCCTGAAGAGAAGAACTACGTTCCCCAAGAACCTCTTCGAGTGACCAAGAGTCTTTTCAGGTATTGTTATCATTCCTGCTCAGGGGAACAGACATAAGGACACGGGTCATCTGACTCGTCCCTTTTTTTCGCCCCTGCTTGTCTTGTGATCGCTGCCGGATCCCAACCACTCACAAGGCTTCAGTGTAGCG
>PPHD01016552.1:1686-15501 GCA_002909625.1 Bambusicola thoracicus
AACTTCTTCTGAAATCCTGCCATCAACAAAGAAGCTTTTGGTGAAATAGAGTTAGTCATAATTTGTCCACTGACTTCTGTGGTAGCTGGTGCCCATCCCTAAAGAGCATGAAGTGAGAGTGAGCACGAAGTTAAAATTGATGGCAGAGACTGTATCCCAAGACAATTCAGCAACACATCAGCAGTCACAGGCTTTAATAAACACTTACACTCTAGGGCTTTATTCAGCTTCATTGATGATATTGATGACCAGTGAGACTAGCTCAGAGCATAGTTCGACTTCCAACAAATTTTCAGCTATGTGTGCTTTGTTTATGGGAGCTGGAGAACTGTACAACAAAGTAATATACAACAGCTCAGATCCCTATTTCTCATCAGTGATTAGTAAAAATAATTGAAAAGCAAAAATAAACATGGATGAGAGGTATGCCTGGTAGATTTAGTAAACAGGTCTGCAGTAGGATATTTTCCTTATGATTTTCTGATTGTGTTGGGATACTTGCCAAATTATTTTTTTCTTTTTTTGAGAGATACAAAATATTTTAATTAAATGCTCAGGTGCCAAAAGATTAGAGTAGAATTGTTCTTTCTTCTAGTTTTTGCCAAAAAACACACAGAAGGATCCTATTAATATTAAATAAGGAGTGGACAATTCATGAAGGCTGGGAGAAAATATTGCCCAGCAAATAAAATAATTCCTGAGAGGACAGAGGCATTTGAATGTTCTTCACTATTAGAGGAGTTTTTGTTGGCAGGATATTTGGAACTACTCACATAGCAGTCCTATACTTTGGGACTCTAGGAACAATTCAAGAATAATATTACAGTTTATTTAATCTTTTTACAGCTCCATAAATGACTGTCAGATGTATTGAGAAATATTGATTTTTTTACAGTCTGTTGAAGGATTGATTCTCATTTTTCTCTGTCTCAGGAAGAATGCTTCACCAAAAAGTCATATTTGCACATATCCAGGAGGTGAAATGCTGGGTAACAAACAGAAGCAATGTTTATACTTGACAGTGTACATGGGTAAAATGTGCTTGCTACATCTTCACATCTTCAGTTGCAGCAACTGTTGATAGCCTTCATGACAAGTAAAGTTTTTATTGTTCTTGTTTTTATTTCTGGAATGCAAAACATTCATATAGAAACAGCTATAAAGGACAAAACTTCAAATGTGAAGTTTCTTTCTTTGCTGCCATGCTTACTTGCATGAAATCTGGCCTTTTGAACTCACACTTCATTGCCTGGGAGACACATGAAGGGAAATCTCCAGAAGGTAAAGCAGACACTACTTTATTCCAGCATCTCCCTGTTTGTCATAAAATGCTCACATAATGCACAAACATTCTTAGAATAGCACAAAAGTTTCAGATACGCTAATGCAGTTTGCTCACTCTGTCTTGAGAAGTGGGAAGTGTTGACTTATTATATGATTACATTTCTTAATGTGTGGATGGCTTCAACCTCTGCTTCACTGGAATCTCAAAAGAAAAAAAAAGTTGTTCTTTACTTCTAAAATATCTACTGCTTCATTATTCTTGAGAAAATTCATGCTATTAATTTTTTTAAAATTTATTTATAAATGTCTGTCTGATGGTATAACAATGGAGAAACGCGTATTCTTTAACATCTTTATCAATGACATAGTTGATGGGATTGAGTAAATCCTCAGCAAGTTTGTGAATGACACCATGCTAATTGATGAGACTGATATGACAGAAGGAAGGAATGCCATCCAGTGAACATCTAGTGAAGTTCAACAAGGCCAAGTGCAAGGTGTTGCACTTGAGTCAGGATAATCCAGGATATGAGTACAGACTGGTAGAAGAACTCATTGAGAGCAGCTCTGCGGAGAATGACTTGGAGGTCCTGATGGATGAAATGCTGGCTGTGAGCCAGCAGTGTGTGCATGCAGGCTGGAAAACTAACAGTATCCTGAGATGCATCAGAAGAGTGGTGGCTGACAGGGAAAGGGAGGTGATTGTCTCTCTCTACTCTGCCCTTGTGAGGTACCATCTGGAGTACTGTGTCTAGGCCTGGGGCTTTCAACACAAGAAGGACATGGAAGTGTTGGAATAGGTCCAGCAGAGGGCCATAGAGGTGATCAGAGGGCTGGAAAACCTCAAGGACAGGATGAGGGAGCTGAGCTTGTTAAGCCTGGAGAAGAGAAGGCTCTAGGGAGACTTTTTGATTTATCACACATCGTTTCACAAAAGCGAGCCATAGATTTTGAATTGTCTCAGCATAAATGTCAATGCTACATGTTTATCTTAAATGAATGGTTGCTGTTGAGGAAATTCAGAAACACTGTAATAACATCAGCACAAATAGCTTGACTCAGCATTGTATGCACCACACAACTCCTGACACTTACCTTTCCCCTTTGCCAAATGTTTCCTCCACGAGAGTGGCAATTTGATTCCTGCTAAAAGTTCTCACTTCCCAGTGAAAAATAAAAGAGTACAAAATAAATTTTCTACTTTGTCTATGCCTCCACAGGCCTCCACAGTAAGTTTCTCACTGTTGGTAAAATATCTTCATTGTTTTTTGAGATAGGCACTGTCCCAGTCTGCCCAGAGAAAACACCAGACTTTGGTGTCCCATCTCTGGAGACACTCAAGGCCAGGTTGGATGGGCCCTGAGCAGTCTGATCTGGTGGGAGAGAGCCCTGCCCATGGTACAGGGTTGGGGCTGGCAGCACTTTAAGATCCCTTCCATCCCACGCATTCCTATGATTCTATGATTTGAGTGAGTAACATCCTGCTCTATTTATTAGACAAATCGAACAGAGAAGTGTTACAGTACCTGGTGATCAGCAGTGAAAATCAACTCATTAAAAAGCTTAAGACCAGAGGCAGTCTGGGCTGTAGCGACCATGTCCTGATTGAGTTTGTGACCTAGAGGGATATGAGCCTGGCAAAAAAACAAAGACAGGACTCTGATCCCCAGGGGAGCAAACTTCCAGCTATTTAGGGAATTCTTGGATGAGATCCCCTGGGAAACTGCCCTTAGGAACAGGAATAGAATAGAGCTGTCAGTTCTTTAAAGACACATTTCTGAGAGCACAAACGCTCTCCATCCCCCAGCGTTAGAAATCAAGCAGAGGATGCAGTAAACAAGCATGGCTGAGCAAGGATCTGATGGTCAGGTTGAGAGATAAGAAGGTAAAGCATACACAGTGGAAGTAGGGATGAGTGGCCTGGGAAGAATACAAGGATTTCATCTGGAAGTGCAGAGATGGGATCAGAAAAGCCAGGGAACTGAATTTGGTGAGGGATGTGAAAAATAACGAGGGTTTCATTAGCTACAGTGGTCGTGAAAGTCAGGCAAATGAGAGTATACCCCATCTGAAAAATGAGAAGTGAGAATTGGCATTAACAAATATGGAGGAAGCTGAGGTGCTCAGAGTTCTTTGCTGCAAACTTCACTGACAATCAGGCTTCCCAAATCTCTCACACCCTTGAAAAATGAGGTGAAGGTCAGGGGAACAAAATCCCTTGCACTGTAAGAGAAGAGCAATTCTGAGACTGCATGAGTGACAACATCTGGCCTGTAGTAAAGAACAGGATATTCAGAAGAATAAAATAATGCAGCTAATCTAATCAGACACTAATAATTGGTTGCAATGGGCGCTGATGTCTGAGCATCCAGGAATGAATTATTTACCTCAGCTTCACAGGCAATAGTGAAGTACGTGTTGTATAAAATTAGATATTGTATTATCAGCCCAAAGTTTAAACGTATAATGTCGGTGATAGCTGAACAACCTCTTGACAATCAAATGTTTTTAGCTCATTAAAAACCTCAGTAAAAATAATGCAAACACTTTGTTATTCTCTTTATAGTCATGACGGTTAACAAATCAATTAGCATGTTAATATGTTAGTAATTCCTATCTGAATGGATTTAGCTCAATAACGGTTGCAAGACATCATTCATTTGTATTGCTCCAGAGAACATACACTCTCTGAATTCTACTTGTATTCATTAATTCCTTTCCACTTCACACATAAATATGGTACTTGACATGCTGTCCTTGGTGATGTATAATAGCAATTTGCTTCTGACCTCAAGGTTGCTTTCTTTTTTGTATGCTATTAACTGAGATTTCAGGACCTTTCAGTATGAATGCTTCTGGTGGAACAGGTACTCTATAATAACCCCCACTGCTATGCGATAAACCATTAATTACTTCTAAGTTTGTCTTGTATTCTAAAGGTACAACTCTTTAAAAGTGCATTTGTTGTGCTATAATCATGTCAAACTTTGTTTCATAGACTGGAAGGAGACATCTGCCTACGTCCTCATGTAAAGAAGCACTTCATACCCAGTTCTGGCTACTACTTGCAGATGTGAAAATTTGTAATACTAGTTGTTGCTTATTTCCAAGGCCTGAGTACCTTAAGCGAGTAGGCTCAGATCTGACTGAGAAGGGCTAACTGGTAGGCAACTGAAAACCCTCATCGGAGAAGACATAATTGTTTATCACTCAAAGAAATTTAGTATAACCTCTGTAATTACAATTAAGACTATGCTTTATAGCATGCATCACTCATATTTACAGTTCTGTAAAAGATACAAAACCCCTGCATGAATTTGTAAGCTAGAGAGGAGTAAGGGCAATAGAAAGGAGAAATAACTCTGTGTAGTGTAGTGTGGAGTGATTACTGGCAGCCCTGTCCCATGGGACTTTCTGAAAAAGAACAGAAGTAGAGATATATGCCCCATTTTTGCTGTCTGGTAATTATGTACAATTTTTGTAATTATTTTTCTTTTCATTCTCTTCTTCCAATCAAAAATGGACTGAAAGCCTCAAGCAACTAATGATTTAGGAGTCTGGAGAGTCCTTGCCCATAAATACCTTAACATGCCTCTAAGAGATGGAACTCAAAATTTATCTGGGTGTGAACTCAAGTACAACCTGTTTGCATCCACTGCTTGCAATTTATTACTTGTCAGCTCCATCCAGATAGTAGGCGGTATTTTATCACTACCAGTTCATGTCCTTTTCCCCTTCTGCTACAGAAATACGGAAAACTCTTCACAGCAATCTTGTTAGACATTTGAGCAATGAACAAAAAATCCTTAAGAAAGAACAGACAACATTAAGTAAGTTCTGGTTGCAGGACTTACATTCTGTCGGTGAAAAATGGAGCTACTTGTGTCTTCACACCTTGCATGTGAGAAATGGGCAGGTGCATGCCTGATCTCAAAGTGACAGAGGTGGAAGCACAGTGCTATTATTTGGAAGCTTTGTCACTTACACATTTGCAGAACCCTAACTGGAGGTGAAGGAGCTGATAAGAGAGGGCTAACTGCAAGCCTGGGTTGACCAGGGATGTTGGATTTAGAGACTGGAGAATGGAGACCAGGAGACAAAATGACTTGATGGAGAGTGAAAGGTAGTTAATCAATTACCCATCAGTCAACAGAATAGCAGTGAGTATCCTGCTTAGTACTGTCTTGGATGTTTTTTATAACCTTATGTGCTGTGTCCTACACCAAATACGGTATGGTTTGTTGTGCCTCCAAGTCTTAAGTGAGTGAGACACCTTTACACAGATCCAACCTATCTAAAACAGTTGTGAAGCCTATGTGTGGTGAATTATTTCTACAATAGGCATATCCATAATAAAGTGCCCTTTCATGAAGAGAAAGGTTAAATTCTCTTCAGGTCTGTACTTCTTAGTCTTAGACTTGACTTGTCCAGTCGAACAAGTTGCCATATAAGGCAGTAGTGTGTGGTGGTGAAATTTGAAGAGCTAGGAACAGTGAGTTTTGTTGTTAATTATTAGATACCACGACTGTGAAAGATGATATAAAACATGAGAAGATTATTTTTCTGAGATTCACGCACACTGACATGAGTCTGCTCCACTTCATGACATTATAAACAGTAGTCCCAAGAGCTATAAGAGGAAAAAAAAGCCAAATCAGAAGGATGTAAGAACAGTCTTCAAACTGTTGTTCAAACTTCCAACATCTCCCATAAAGTTATTTATTTATTTATTTATTTATTTAAAATTTAGGTCACTACTTCCTGTAAAATCAACTCTGTATTTTCCTTCAGTTTTGCAGTTACTCTTCAGCATCCACTCTCAAAATGTATAAATGACTCTTCTGGAGTTTTCTTTGGAAAGACTTTGGGTTAGGGGAGTACATATGGGACTTGGAGTTGAAGGGCTGATGTCTTTTTCATGATCTCAGAAGAGATGTGGTGAATGTCTTCTGATATCTGAGAAAAGCTTCCTGAAGTCCATCTTCAAACTCTTGTTCAGGACAGGCAGTACTGCAAACGATTAAGATCCGTAAGTTCAGTTCAGATAAGTTCAGATCCTTGCAGTTGTCTTCGTAATTATTCTAATTCAAATTTATGTGATTTTTAAGGCTTATGAAGATCTTTTTGTCATGTGCATTTCAAGCTATTTGTGTTTTCAGACCCTTCCTAAACAGTCTGTGCAACAAGGCTGGAATCCTACTAGAGTAGGCATTTTAATCTCTGTTTTTTCTCCCATGTCAGCCTTCTGTTGTTTTTCTGATTTAGCTGCTCCACAGCCTTATATTTTATGCTTAGTTGGGGGATCTCTAAAAGAAGTGGTGCAATTGAAATTGAAAGAAGTTGAAAGGATGGCATATAAAGGGTCACAACAGAAACAGGACAGTGGTAAGAAACTGGTTAATCTTTTCCTAACTACTCACTAACTGGTCACTAGTGCTGACTGGAAGCTGGAGCGGGAGCCCCCTTAAACCTTTTTGTTCTTGTTCTTTTTCTTTCATGGTTTCTCTCTCTCTTGATGTTTTAAACCGAAACTGTGTGTAAAACGCAATAGAAATTCAAGAAAAAATTGCTCAAGAACAACAACAAAAATACTTTTTTTTTTTTTTTTTTTAATAAAATCAGTTCAAGGGAGAAAAAAAAAATCCCTATATGCTGCAGCAGAGAAACAGGACCGTATGTAGAACTGATTACATGCAATTTATATATGACATAAATCCGTATTACATGCAACCATAGGTGCAGACACCATAATTGAAACAAATCTATTTCAGTGCTCTTGTCTTTTGTTTTTGCCTACTCTTTGGCAAAAAAGAGGAAACTACATTTTCAATCATTACCCGTCATGCTGAGACACATCCACATTACCCTTTGCTCCTGAACTGGTTATCCTATGTTAGAATGTGCAGTCAAAATTTGCAACAAGTACAGTTGTTATTATTATTTTATGCTCTCCACTAACAGAGCCTAATATTTCATCCCACCATCACTTTTCAAAATAGGGAAAAAATGTTTAGAAAAGAGCTATCTTAAGCAGTAACATTTAAGGGGTCTTTATAGGGAACTTAAAGTACTTAGAGGAATAGCTATGGGAGAAAATAAAGGTAGCATTACAGTTGGCTTCTTCCTTTTCTGTTTACATTCTCTGTTTTAATCTCCAGAGTTGATGGAAATCAGGATGTTGAGTTAAGCATTACTATTTCTGCCAGAGAATGGGATCAGTTTCTCAGCATGGTAAAAACAGTTCTTAAAAGGAGTGAAAATTACTGTTCGGTTACCTATAGATTTCCTCAAAACTCTCCTTGAAGAAGCTTGCAGTCTTCTTCAATATCACTTGGCCTGGTAGTACTTTTGCCTTTGGCTGTAGGTCACGCAAACCCTTCAAAGTTTTCAAGTGATTTTTTTGTTTGCTGTGTCTTTTTTTCTCTTCCAGTTTTGAGAGAGCCTTGCATTTGAGCATCTTTCCAGGATACGACACAGTAAAGCTACTTAGGAAATCTCAAAAAGCCTTTTGGAAAACTGAAGCATCCTTTACGCTTCTCAGCATGGTCCCAGCACTGTAGGAACTCTGTTCTTCAGGTGAACGGGGTAAAAATATGTAGTCCTTGTTTACATATAATTATAAACAAATACTAACATATAGTTTCTTTACAGATTACTTACAGCTGTTTTTTTCAGGATTTCTCACTGTCATTTGAAATTCACCACAAAAAAAAACAAAAAAACAAAAAAAACAAAAACAAACAAAAACCCAACAAAAAAAAACCAACTTTAATACCTAGTAGGACCTTTGTGCAAGCTTACAAAACAAGGACACAAGTAAATATTACAGCAGTACTGATGGAAAATTACAGTATTGTTTACTGTCTGCTGCAAATGTAAACGTAGGAGAATAAATGTTACATGGAAACCTCAGTGGAACAAGTGTTCCTCGTCTTCTTTCTCATTTCTCTTTCATGCTGGTTCCAGAGAAGCAGCCTAATGGCTCCAGGTGGTCTGCTGAGCAACTCACATCTGGCTCTTCTTGCGGGAGTTACTCTTAATGAGCAGAGCACCTGGGAAATCAGAAGTGAATGCCCAGAATGACAGCTTCATTTCTTCATCCATTCATATGGGAAGTATGACAGCCAGAGAGTCTGAGATTCTGCACTCTTGTGAGACTGAAGGAGCTAACGAGCATGTGCACTCTTTAATGGCATGGAGTGAATGACCAAGTCACTTACCTTGATCACACTGGGACTCTGCTTCTGCAGATGGGAGACCTTGCTAGTGAGAGCTTCCTTTTTCATAAGGCATTTATCTTTCACCTTTACAACTCTGAACAAATGTCCAAATATTTTAACTGCAGTGCAGCATCTTCTTGTGCCACTCCTGTGAAATGCACTTTAGAGAAAGGCTCCATCGGTTTTACAGAGTGGTCACAGCACAGGGAAATCACTGAAAGGAGGAGAATGGTTTTCAATTTACCAAAATGTTGACTTCAGTAAGTATTTCCACTGATAAAGGGGTTTAGAAAAGGCATGGTAGTGTGAGTACTGCAGCCAGAGTGAGGAACTAGCGTCTATTTCAGCCTAGCACATGTGTAGAATGCAAACAACAATTTCAAATCCAAATACAGTCAAATAAAACTATTATTAACCTCTTATCTAAGGGATTCTTCACTTTCATTCTCCAGAGGTTTGGTTGCTTATACTGTAGAGTATTTGCAGCTCCCAGGGTGACTTTAGTTGGGAAACTCATTAAAGATCTGTGTCTTGATTTCTCCAGTCACTATGAATGTTGATGACAACATTTACCTACTGCACATGACTGTGAGGCTTAATTAGATAGCATTTCCAAAGCATTTTGGAAATGCTAAAAAATCTCTACCCTGTAATAGCTGAATGTTATCCAATTAAGGAATGGGTGATATCTCAGACGTGCAGTGTAATGAAAGATGTTCTAGTTTTGACTTAGATATAAGTATGTCATGTTGCACTAGGCACATGTCTAATGGACAGTTGGCTGAATATGAGCCAGCAGTGTACCCAGATGGCCAGGAAAGCCAATGGCATCCTGGCTTGAATTAGGAATGGTGTGGTGAGCAGGACTAGGGAAGTAATCCTGCCCCTGTACTCGACATTGGTGAGGCCTCACCCTGAGAACTGTGTCCGGTTTTTGGGCACCTCAGTACGGAAAGGACATTGAGGTGCTGGAGCAGGTCCAAAGAAGGGCAACAAGGTTTGTGAAGGGCTTGGAGAATATGCCCTACGAGGAGCGATTCAAGGAACTGGGCTTGTTTAGTCTGGGGAAAAGGAGGCTGAAGGGAGACCTTATTGCTCTCTTCCAATATCTGAAAGGTGCTTACAGCGAGAGTGGGGTTGGTCTATTCTCACTGGTGACAGGTGTCAGAACGAGGGGAAATGGCTGCAAGTTGCGCCCAGGTAAGTTTAGGTTGGATATCAGGAAAAACTTCTTTATGGAAAGGGTTGTTGAGCGCTGGAAAAGGCTCCCCAGGGGGATGGTTGAGTCACCATCCCTGGATGTGTTTAAAAACCATTTGAATGTGGTGCACAGGGACATGACTTAGCAGAGGGTTGTTAATTAGAGTAGTATGGTTAGGTTGTGGTTGGACTTGATGATCTTTAAGGTCTTTTCCAATCTGAGCAATTCTATGATTCTGAGTGGTACCAGATTTGCATATGTTGTTGTATAGTTATGTCAACTGTAATTCCATATAGTAATGCTGTCCTTCATGTATTACTGATTACACACATGAGGCTTGATATTAATTTTGTGCTGATTTAATGCCATCATAATTCCATTAATTTCAGCAATGCTTCAATTCTAACAAAAAGAGTAAAAGCTATAAATACTCTGTGTATGCCTTTCATTCATTCTGATGCATTTAGATTTTGTTTTTATATGTTCAAACAGACAAATGTGTTTGGTTGATAGTCTTACTCTGGGGTATAGCAATTACTATCGGTGTTTGTTGCTGGGGTATTTGGTAGAAATGCAAACAGAAAAGCCAGGCTCTTGAAGGATGAAATTACTAAATTAGTAGCTCTTCAATGGAAAACTGAAAACACGCTTCACAGTCAGATTTTACTTCTATTTTTATTCTGCTTGCACATACTTACACACATTCTGACAAGATCCTTAAAGCTTCAACCATATTCACTGAAAACATCTTTCTGCTTTGTACTTTACATCAACTGAAAATGGCTAAAAATAGCAATTTTTACAAATTCCATGCCAGGTTTGTCCTTGCCTTGTGGCTGGTGGCAATTCTGGCATGGGATCCAAAAGCCATTGAAACAACTTTTTACTGAGGTTATTAAAACTGTCAAGAAATTCTGTAAATATAGCTTGGAGCTTTTTCTTCTGCAAATTCAGACATATTAAAAGGGCTGAAATAACTACCGTGTACTATAAACTGGATGGAGAGGAAAATGATTTGAAAGTGCCAGTCCAATGATGCGTGCACTTGGCCATCTGCTGCAGGGACAGAAAGCTTTGGAAGCAGGAAATGAAGGTTATTTTCTACTTTCTTCAGCATTTCTGGACTGCCATAGTTCCAGTGCACAATGTTATAGTCCTACTGTAGTCAGTCTCATATCTCTTCTGAGTGAAATGTATGTTTTCATGACAGCATCCAAAAGTCTATTTCTGGTACCTTCCTTAAGTTCACTGACAACCTTCTCAACAGCTTACCTTCTTCAGGTGCAGAGTAACACTTCCAGCTCTGAGAAGTCAAGCTCAAATAAGGGTAGGATTTGAGTTAACTTGCCATTTCTTCAAATGGTCCACAGTGTACTCATCTTTTAATATTTTGTAAGTAGGTTCAGTGCAGAATAGCTAAAATGCAATGACATGACTGGCAAACAAATGCGAGAGGTTTCCTAAGACTTGCCATTTGGGAATTTCTCAGATGTTATTCCAACTAAGAAAATCAGAACTTTAATACCCACTTTGCACTGGTTATGAACACCATTTCTGCACAATTCCTTAACCTCTGAACCTCTAAAGGTCTTCTATTTGTAACCCTGTAGTTTGCCTTTTATATGCAGTCTGCGACCTTTTACCTAAGGCGCTGTGGCAGTATTTTCTATTGCAGGTCTCATGCTGTTGTTGTTCAGCTGTTACTCTCACTGCCTTACACCTGTAGGTCCAGTAAACAAACTGCCTTGGTTATGTGGGAATCAAATGTTGTTTCTGCATTAGATCACGATAAGAATTTTTATTTCATGGTCTCTGCTGCCATAGTTCTTTTGGGGGTCTTTCTACTTTACTGGGAGGGGAGTCTCTGATGGTTTTTATCACTTATCCTCTAGATGAACCTTCCCCAGGAATGCTTGCTCAGTGTATAGGTGAAGTAATTTATAATCATAGAAGTTAGGTAGATGGAGTAGGTTATGGGAACAAAGACTGCAGCTCCTGTCTGTCCAGCATTCGGAAATACCTCCGAGCTTTACTAATATTTGGTGCTGCAGAGACAAGACCCAAGTAACAGAGAATTTAAGGAGGAGAAGTTAAATAATTAGCAAAATACATGTATAGCTAGCAACAATTTATGTCTAGTCAGCATGAACATATATGTAATATTTTGTCATACACATTGCAAGAATATCCTGCACAAGATTGATTAAACCGAGAACAAGTCATGACATACCCAAGGAAGCACCTGAAGAGGCATCAGGAAGGCCTGCCATCCCCCCCACGGTGCTCTTTGTTTAACAAAGGAAGTGTCCTCTAGACAGAATGGAAAAAGCCTTGGAGAGAATCACCATATCAACATGATAAGGAAAGTACTGAGACATCTTGGAAACAGGAGGATGGTGACTGACTGGTGCAAAATAGCACATGAATCAACAAGTGTCAGAATGTAATTAACAAATGCGAATCTTTGATAAGATTATGAACCTGGGGTACTCAGCCAATGGGAAAACAAGGGAGGGGGGTAGGCATGGGGGAAACTAGGTACAAAAGCTGTACTACTGCGTCCATAAGTGTGTTTCTGCTTGCAGGATGCTCGCCATTGCAATTGCGAATAAAATCTGCTTTTTTTCCGAGATACCCTCCTGACGTAATTATCTAGATATTTCCAACAATTACAGTGGAAAAACTGAGTCCCTAGTAGTTCTTGACTGTGATCTGAGGGAAAAAAATAAGTGCTTTTACTGTTAGAGAGGAATGAATAAGCCAGTGTAGGATTCATTATACAGCTAGTAAGTTGCTTGGTCCAGCCAGAGGAATTTGATCAGCACTGAATTCTATTCTATTCTGTCAATATTTGATAATGTAATAGGCAGAGTCGAGTAACTGGTTATGTTGATTACTTCTATCCAAAAGCTTACCCAAGGACTTACTGACAAAGGACTGGCTAATGAAAATAAAGACATCTATACATCCAAATTTCCATAGCTATTCAGACAAAAGAGGTAGGTCCTTTTTGTGTTATGAGTCCTGGCACCATAACCTGCTTACACATGACTAACAGAATCATCATGACTGCAGTTCCTTTTTCCATATTAGCACACCCATTAATTTTTCTGTTGATACCTGACATGCACAGTTCATCTAATTGTATTAAATGATGTGCTTAGCAATATTCCACTATGTGATGTGACTGGAGTCCTTTCTCAACTTTACTGAAATTTCAGTTTACTCCAGATGTGAATTCCTTTGAACTACCATACTATGTGCACAGCCCATCTCTTTTCTGTTTCATAGCAGACTTGATGATGATTAGTTGCCCCTTATTTAAGCCAAAAATAAAGTGTGAGTGTCAATGAAGGAGTTATTCTCATTGCATTTTCTTTACATCAGATGTCTCATCCTTCTCAAATATGATAAGCAAGAAAGAAAACAAGCAAGAAATAGAGTTGACAGCTGAGTATTTCTGGGGCTTTTGATCTTCTTATCTTCCTGTAAGCACAACTGAGAAATATGTTCGCTACAAGTCATGATGAAGCAAGCCTACCTATTTGAAATTGCCCAAGCTTGGTTTATCATGCTAATAACATCTGTCTTTTTATTTCATTGCCATTATAGCAGCATCTCATGCCTTTTAGTACATATGGACTTTTCTGAAAAAAAAAAAACAAACCAACAAATAAGGCAGCAGAACAAAATTATGAAATGAATATGGGTGGGAGACAAGAAACAGGAGAGATGCTGTTTCCAAGTATACAGATATGTGGGGTTTTGCTTACATTTGGAGAAGAAATCTCATCCTATTTATCAAACAAAGTTCTGCTCATAGGTTTTCTCTTGCACTCGTCAATGTTATTTAGAGCATGAATTTTTTTACAAGTCTTATGAAGAGTGGCTGAGGGAACTGGGATTATTTCTTCCGGAGAAGAGGAGGCTCAGGGGAGACCTTATAGTTCTCTATAACTACCTGAAGGGTGATTGTGGTGAGGTGGGTGTTGGCCTCTTCTCCCGTGTAACTAGCCATAGGACTGGAGGGAATAGCCTCAAGTTGTGCCAGATTCAGGCTGGACATTAGGAGAAACTTATTCTCCAAAAGAGTGGTCAGGCACTGGAATG
>PPHD01016553.1:0-15501 GCA_002909625.1 Bambusicola thoracicus
GTGCATTTTCCTTGCCATTGGATGACATTATCTATTGCACCTGCATGGGACTTCTGTACTTCTTACGAGGATTTTATGTTCAACGAAAAGCATTAGCCTGGTTTGGTTCATTTATCAAATCAATGTCTCCCTTTGCTTTTGTTTTCAAGAGAACTGTTGGAACAGGTTGCTGAGTTTGAAAAGTCAGAATTTACATCTTCAAACAAGAAGGTAGAGTTATATTTTGAAATATAATAATATCGAGTCATGACAGATGTTTGAAACAGTTATTTAGTACTGCTTCTTCACGCTTGAAATAGTAAAAAAAGATGTTCAAAGTAATCTTAGAAGTTTTGAATAGCAGCATATTACAGTTCAGCACCAAGGCTCACACTGAATTGTCTCAGCTGTTTCCAGACTGCAGATTCTGTGCACTCTGGGCATGCCTCACAATCATGATCACTGAGTCAGCCAGAGCAGGGATGTGCTGGAGCCTCTGCTCCTGGGTTCCCTTCCCCTGGAGACTGGGGTGTATCTGGGACAGGCAAGTGTCCTGGGCTTTGTCCCAGTCTACAGGACCTTCACTCAAACCTTGCAATACAGGTGTGATTCTAGCTTATCTTGTATGATTAGCAATGTAGTTTATTTGTTTTGTAGCTTTAGTGTATATTTACTTAATAGATGCTATATTTGAATACTTAAAATAGTAATTAAAATTATTTTGACCTCTGAGAATGTTTTGTTTTTTTTTTTTTACTTATAATCAATAAAAATATTTTTTCTCTCTTCTGAACTCTTCTGTCCTTTGGTAGTTATGGCATCAGTAGTCTTTTGTACATTCAGGTTTGCATATCCCTTCTGACTACACACAGTATTTTTGTTCAGCTATAGCTGAACATTGAATATGTAATTTAAGAGCCAACATACCACTAAAAAATGAAATTGAAATAAAAGATGGTTCATTTGCTTTGTAAAAGAAAATAGAATGGGCTGTTAATACGTATTTTACAGACTAAATGACTAGTTCTCTTCCTACTATATAATTTAGTGGTTTAATCTTTCTTTATTATTTCTTTAGCCCAGTGCAGAGCTCATTAAACCAAAACTGGCTCCCATAAATGAAGGAGGGTCAGAGCTGCTGAACAAGGTAAGAATTTGTCTCTTGATTCAGCTGTAGTTGATGACTTTTCTGTGTATTTGCCTGAACTGTAAAGCTGTATAGTAGTACTTCTGTAACGTATCTGTCACTGCTTTAGATGTCATTGTAATAAATCCCGGTGTAAAGCAAAATGCTAATAAACAGATTTTGTAAAGCATCTTAATTTATTATGTAATGGTGGCCTCTCACGTGTATTACTATATTGAGCTTCCTTTTGCAAAGACGTTTTGGGCTCTGTAATTACTTATTTTCCCATTTAATTAGTGAAATGAGTAGGAATCGGTACATCGTTTATGTTTTAGGAGGCTGACGTTCCAACAAGGAAGTAAATTAAAATTTGAGTCTGGCTGAAACAATTAATTAGGCTATCAGACATTATCTGTGTGAGTCACTCCTATTACACGCAGTCTTTTTGTTGTTGTTATTAGTAGTTTGAATTCCTCCTAAGGCAGCAGACGCTTGAATTCAGAATTGACTAATTTTGAAACTGTCTGATTTCCCACTTGTTAAAGAATTTCACAATAATAAAGCACATTCTGCTATTTAATGTTCACAATTGTTTTTATTATGTATTGAACTCATTTAGTTCAACGGAACTTGTTTTAGGATGCCGCATTTCTTACATTACACTTCTAATGTACGGGGAGTGAAGGGACTTGGTGAGAAAATGTGTTTCCTGCCTTCTAACCAACGTTACCAAAATGATCTGTCAGGTGTCTGAATGTCTAAATCAAATTGCTTTTACCTTGTAAGATAATTAAAGCATTTATCTGACATGTATCTTGCTTAAAGCTCAGTGGAGTTATTTCTCAAAAGTAAATTCAGAACCCATTTCGGAAGAGATGTTTGTTGAACGCATAAATCTGGTTGTTTTTGTCAAAAGCAATTCAAACTTTGTATGGTGAATTTATTCTGACCTACTCAGGAAACGGTTGTTTATTGTGAACGGATCATGCTGTGCTGTAACTTATTTGTCTCACTAAAACAAGAACTATGAATAAATCATAGAACCATAGAATGGCTTGGGTTGGAAGGGACCTCCAGGATCATGAAGCTCCAACCCCCTGCTGCAGGAAGGGCCACCTGCCTCCACATTTAATATTAGACCAGGCTGCCCAGGGCCTCATCCAGCCTGGCCTTGAACACCTCCAGGGGTGGGGCATCCACAACCTCTCTGGTCAGTCTGTTCCAGCACCTCACCACTCTCTCTAAACAACTTCCCCCTTATACCCAACCTAAATCTTCCCTCCTTCAACTTAAAACCATTTCCCCTCCTGTTTGTAGGCTCCCTTTAGGTACTGGAAGGCTGCCTATTGATTGAAGTGTGGCAATGAGAACTGCATGTCCAGATGCGCGGTTTGGTTTATGGGGAATCTTGATACTCACAGGAGAGTGACCGCACCAATCCCAATTCAGTAAAATAAGGACTAAATTTAAGTGGGAGGACCTACAGGTTATAGCAGAACTGGAGACTTACATTTCTTGCTGACAAAGGCAGGAAACGATGATTTGCAAGGTAGGCTTTATGAAGGAATCAGTAATCCTTATCAGCAAGGCCATTTTTATAAGCATTTACAAGCGTGGTTGCTTTCCTTCGCAATGAAACACATTTTCTTACTGGAAGTATTTGGAAACTTCAAAATAGCACGGGTCTGTCAACTCTTTCTTTTTATTTGCCCAAAGACAGTTGCTTGTCTCCAAGAAGAAAATGAAAAACTGAAGAGCAGACTTAAGACGATAGAAACACAGGTAAATTTCCTGTAAGCTTGGATGCTTACTGCTGCTCACCTACTTCTAAAAAATCTAAATAAGACTTTCATGGCTATTTGTGTCATGTTTGCAATTAAAATACCTCTCCAAGGCGTTACATTTTCCATGTGTTACAGGCCACAGCTGCACTGGATGAAAAATCCAAACTAGAGAAGTCACTGAAGGATTTACAGATGATCCAGGGAGATCAAAAGGTAAATATAACTCGGATTTGCACCCCAATTGCTGCTGTTGTACACTATTGCCCATGGATCTAAAATGTTGGTCTGCGTGGTATGTTTCTTTTCTGGCAGATAGAAAACTTCAGGTTAGTACTGTCGTGTTCCTGCTAGCATTGTCACACTCGTGCTGCTGTGTCAGTCAGCAGATAATGCAGTCTGCTGGTTTATTTTATGACGTACATTTTGTGTCAAATAGACCATGGTACGTTCTTATCAGAAGCATCATTTCAGGTACTGTCAGAAAATAGTATTCCAGAGTTCATATTCTTAAGATCAGTGCCTGTATTAACAGATGCAAATATATCTTTGTGTTTCTTCCTGCTTAATCTTTTTTATGGCAACAATAAAACACTAATTCTTTCCAACATTTATCACATTCAATATCAACATAGACTTGCTTCATCTCAGTTCAGACTTTATAAACCTAAGTGCTTACAGATGTGTCCTGATCCTCTATTCCTGAAGATTACTTGAAGTTATGCTACAAGTGGCAGTGAGCATGGGTCAGATGACAAAGGTTTGATCATCTTTTTACTACCTGAAGTTGTTCACCTTTTCTGTAAATGTTGATTCAAACAGAGTGATTTTTTGCTGCAGAAAAAGGCCTAAAAAATGAACACTCATGTAAGTCGGCACATAAATCCTTTCATGGCACATCAGTATTTCTTGTCTGTACCCTTATTTTGATTATTAGAACTTTCTAAAGTGTGTCAATTTGTAGTTGCTTCTTAAATCTAAAACATCTCAGTGCAAACTTTTAACAAACATAGAGGACTTTTATCCCATTGTTTTGAGAGTCTTTTTTGAATTCCAGCTGCATTTACAGACTTGAAGTTCAGTATCATGAAACATTTCCACTTTGATTTTCTTATTTTAATCTTCATTTCTTTTTATTTTGCTTACTAACTGGTTTCTGGTATGTATTTGTTTTTCTTAGTACTTTTCTCTTGTATCTAATAACTTTCAAAATCTGTATTCAATAACACTGTCTAATAGGGAATTTGATATATCAATCGGGGCAAATATTTTCTGTATCTATTTTCTTAAGCCTTACATTATTAAAGGTTTACTATTAAAGGATTTGATTAAATCCTGGACAATGGCGCTCGTAGTTTTAAAAGATTGGAAGCAAATCTCTTCCTACTTTTCTGGTTAAATATGAATTTGCCTGAATGTCAGGGCAGCCAAGTACCTGCAGCTTTCCTATTCAAACNCGGCGCTCGTAGTTTTAAAAGATTGAAAGCAAATCTCTTCCTACTTTTCTGGTTAAATATGAATTTGCCTGAATGTCAGGGCAGCCAAGTACCTGCAGCTTTCCTATTCAAGCTTATTCTCTTATCTTTCACTTTCTTCTCCGCCTCTCACTCTGTGTTACTGTGCATGTGTATGTGGTTGAAACTAGCTAGGAACCATAGTGCTAATGTATACAACTTCATTGAATTAATAAATGTGTTAGTTATTTGGAGAAAACGCTACATTTTATCTGGTTTCTTCTGGTATNTTACTGTCTTATCTTTCACTTTCTTCTCCGCCTCTCACTGTTATGTGCATGTGTATGTGGTTGAAACTAGCTAGGAACCATAGTGCTAATGTATACAACTTCACTGAATTAATAAATGTGTTAGTTATTTGGAGAAAACGCTACATTTTATCTGGTTTCTTCTGGTATCTTTATAAGATGGGTGACAATACAATCATATATGAACCCAGATGCACGTGAAGGAGTAGTTCTCAGATTTTGTAGACAAATGACTGCCAAGTCACAGCTTGTTTTAGTTCAGCAGACTTTTCTTTTGGTTTTGAATAGTTTAATAAGGTTCCACAGGCCAAGTGTGATCCACGCTAGGGGAGCAATGATTCTGGGGGATCAGTTTAGCACGAGGACATAGAATTTTTGCACGATTGTCTTATTTCGGTGTTACGGTTCAGAGAAGGTGGGGATCATTCTTCTGACCTGAAACAAAGTGTGGTGCTTTTCAGCATCGCAGCTTTAGGCTCAGTCTCAGAATTCAAAATTCACTTTTTTTCTGTGCAGGTACCATTCTCAGTTGGTTTCTTACACTCAGTACAAAGGAGCAGAGCTTCCTTAGTTCTAGATTTCTGTTCTTTTTAAGGTGCTGGCAGTCGAACCTTATCCTGAGTCACTGTATTTTTGAGAGTATGAAATTTAGCTTTTGTACCTGAGAGTGGTTTTTAAAATGGAGTCCACAGAACAGTTACATGAATGTATTTTGTTACCCAGAAGAGTTTGGGTTGTTTCATCTCGCAAGGAAGCAGGAAAACTGCTTCAAAGGCCGCTGTGGAGATTCTTTCTGAACAACAGTGCTCTATCAGTACCTGATTGATTGATAACATGGTCCTTAACACTTTCATCTCTTCTTGTGATAAGCTTCTTCATGTGGTTTCACCTCACATCTGAAGAAGGGAAACACACGATCTTGAAACCTCAGCTGGGCAGAGGAGCCATTTCAGCTGCCTTTAAAATGCATTTATTAACAAGTTTTTTCGAGTTAAAAATTATCCAGTGCTTTCTCCAACTTTGTTAGTTAACTTCCTTTGTTGAATGACTTTCTCACTAAAGCACTTCTAGTTTGTGCTTTGCAGAAACAGAGCGAATGTAATTCATAAAAATTAAGGCATACCCATTTCTGTGGAATTTTGAATCTGACACTTCAAATATTCTTTTTCATTTAACGTATTTTAAATATTTCTTCTTTTGAAGACGGATGTAAACAAGGATATCGTTGAATTGGAGAATAAAGTGGCAGCTTTGAAATGTCAGTTTGAGAAGACTTTGAATGATTCTACTGCAACCCAAAAATTCCTGGAAGAGAACTTGGTGACAACAAAACATGACTTGCTTAAGGTTCAGGATCAGCTATCCACAGCTGAGAAGGTTGGCATTTTATTGTAATGTAAAGCTCCTTACTCACTTTCTACTGGATTAATAAGCGAACAAGAATACACAGAGTTTACTGGGTCACATTTGTTACTTAATTTATTGATTACTACGCATTTTTGTTACTTCATTGGAAACATGTTGTGTGTAGAATAGCAAAACCAGCGTGAACATCGTAATTATAATGAAATAACATTTAAAAATTGCCCATGTGTCTGCATAGGAATTTTTGAATGAGAACAGCGTTCCCAGTCTTCAGAAGATTTGTTGTCTGTCTTCCATAGAAAATGAAACTTAGAATCATAGAATCACCAAGGTTGGAAAAGACACACAGGATCACCCAGCCCAAACATCCACCCATCACCAATACTTCTCACTAAACCATGGCCCTCAACACAACGTCCAAACGTTCCTTGAACACCTCCAGTGTTGGTGATTCCACCACCTCCCTGGGCAGCCCATTCCAGTGCCTGACCACCCTTTCAGAGAAGTAGTATTTCCTAACATCCAGCCTGAATCTACCCTGGCGCAGCTAGAAGCCTTGTTTTTGTCTTCCCACTGATGTCCTTTGAATCTACCAGCTGGTTTCAGCTACATTTGAATAAGGGATAGAACCACTGTTCTGGAACTTAAGAAGGAAAAGGTCATTTTTATGAAAACCAGGCTAATGCATTTTCTAAATGTGTAACTGATATGTTGGTGTCATTATATAGGAACTAGAGAAGAAATTTCAGCAAACAGCTGCCTACCGCAACATGAAAGAAATTCTTACTAAGAAGAACGAACAGATAAAGGATCTACGAAGAAGGCTTTCCAAGTAAGTGCTGTTCAGTCTGTCCAAACAAGATCCATACTCTGCTCCTGTATATGCTTTTATAAATATAAAACTCTCTCTGAGATTACAGATTTTCCCTTGAAAAGAATTTATAGTAGGCTGTTGTTCCCTGATTTTGGACGAGCCAATCCTTTTGACAGCTGTGAGGTAAATGGGACTGAGTTGTGCGGTAGTTAAGCCCCAACAGCAGCACAGAGATACAGATGAGAGATGTACCAGCTACTTTGGCATTGTCTTATTTCTTCCACATATCTGTATGGGAATGGTAAATGGCACAACATGTAAGCAAGGTTAGGCTCATACAGGATAAATAAGGATATGTGCTGGCATTGTATCACGTAGAAAACTGTCCTGCAAATGGCAAGTGGGCATTGGCAACATGGATGCCTTAGATGTGTTCTGTAGGACAGAGGTAGAACTTCTAAACTTCTGTTTAAACTTCTGTTTGTATTCTAGGATTTGTGAGTAGATTCTTGTTCATGCTTTCCATCTATTATTTACTAAACTGTCCTGTTTTAAAAGCAGAAAGTAGGCTGGAAAGTATATACTATTATATTGTAGTGTCTGTGCCCTTAGGCATTTGTTGAATCTTGACAGGATTGCGCCACTAGTGGGAGTAATTCGTTACATGGGTTTCCTATTTTCTTTAGAGACCAGCTGTCTCTTGGCTATTTTCTACTCCGTTTTGATGTTATTATTTTTTTTATCCTCAGGTATGAGCCGGAAGACTGATCTATCAAAAGCTCACATAGGAAGAACATGGAGAGTGGTGTCATTTTTTTTATCCAATTTTGTTTAAAATAGCTTACTATTTGCTTCTAGTGCTTAAAATAACTTCCTATTAATACTAAAAGGATGCTGAAACCTTTACCTTACTTCCTTATAAACCCCTAGTTTATAACTGTTAGTTTCTGTAGTCGTGTTTTAAATTAACCATCAACATTCCTTGAGAAATAGCAAGCGGCATCTTATTGATGCTTAGAAGGTCTGAGACAATTCTTTACAAAGAAAGGAGTTTATTTTTGTTAGGAAAAGGGGAAAAAAAAAAAAGTATTAGGTTTTTAGTGATGTCTCTGAGGTGAAAACTGCAGTGGTTATATTAGTACGGTCCGTGTAGCCGTGAAGTGGCATTGTTTGGGAAAACTGCATTGGTAGCAGTAAGAAGTAGGAGGGAAAAAGAAAGAAACATGCTGATTCTGTAGCATTAATTCACTCTGATTGTCTGATCTCTCTGCCAAATGTGACCAGTAACATTTTGCTAGAGGCTGTTCATTAGGTAGTGAGAGAAATATGCTGTATAGGAGACACAGTGGACTCTTTAAGGGAAAAAAAAAAACACAACACTAATTGGAGCTATGCTTTTTCACTTGAATTTATCTGAAACAAATGTGAACATTGTTAGAATACAGATTCTGATTTTTTTCTCAATCCTATTGATGTTAAAGTGACAATCTGAGAAAGCATGAGGAAGTGGCTTATGGAGCAGCTTTCTTAAGAAATAAGCTATTTTAGACGTTTTCACCTCCTTTCTTATTGTAACCTCACTAGAAAACCCTTTACTCAAGTCTTCAGAGAAGACCTTGTATTTACCCAGTAGTCTCGTTATAGTTCATTGTACTTACTCGGTTTTTTTTCTGTTCATATGTATGTTGTATGTTACTCCAAATAAAACCATTATGTTTTAAAATATCTAATCTTTAAGGAGCTTTTTTTGAATAGGATTGCTTTAAATATATTTTAAAATACTCTTAAATATTTGTAGAAAGTAGCAGCAGATCAGTAAAAAGCCTCGCTAGAAATACAACGATGGAAATTACAGGTCCGTGTCAAACGCTACAGCCCATCAAACAGCTACAAGAAAAGCGTTCCAATGGCAGGGCTGGGAAGAAGTCTTTGGCTTAGAGATTAGCTGACATTTACACTGCTGGTCTTGGGAGCTGCCTGAGCTGAAATGTATCATTTTCCTCACTCCTTCTGAGTGGGCAGAGCTGTTAAAATTGCTCTTGTAGTCATGCCATGTAGTCATATCTGCCATGTGAGTTCTTTTGCTGCCCTTTTTCCCCCAGCGGTTAAGGAAGACAGCAGTGGGATGGACTCCTATGTCTGCAACGTATCACTGCTGTAGCATGACCATAGGTCGGTGTGAGATGACATCCCCACATGCAAGGTCAGTTAAATTCAGGAAGGTATTATTTTGTACAGTCACTAAACTGTTATTTTCTTAATAGAGAGCTTCCTGCCTTGTGTTTTCTCAGAACAGTTATTTTGACACCAACGCTTGTGCGGATGAATACCGTATTTTCCTTTGCAATGAAATTCACTTTAACAAGATCAGTTACTACTTCTAAAATGATAGGGAAAGGCTGCTGGTTTGTTTTTTTTTCCTGGTAAATCCTTTGCTGTTGTCTTTGCTAGAGTATTAAATATCTGATAAGCTTTCTTTAACTGCTTAAAAACTATTCAGTAGGGATGTATGTTCTCAACTGCAGTACACACATAGGTCTCAATAAAATCAGTTGGCCATGGGCTATCATGACTGCAGACCTTGTGATCTCCTCAAATGAGTAAGGCAAATTGTACAGAGAACTGTGCAGGGCAGAATCGAAGCACCAGCCCTGATCACTTATCTTGCAGATTGCCAGTTTAGTGAGTATGAGATTAGTGTGATTGCTGTCATCTGTGTTGCTCAGTTGCTAAGGGAAAGGTCTCATTTGCAGCTCCTGATAAAAATGTATTATCTGTCTGCCTGCCAAAGACCTGAGCGTTATACAACAGCGATTCCCTTGTTGCTGAGATAGGCACAGTATTCTGAACCTGTCTGACTTTTCTTAAACTTTGCTTCATTTTCTACAGCGTAAATTCTAATGCTGTTTTTACTAGCCTTTGTTCTTGGAAGTTCATCATGCTGCTCAAGTGTACGCTGTCTGTTTCCTCCACTCCAGCTGTTAATCCCCTGGTTATGCCTGAAGGAAATGTTTGCTTAAAAAGAGGATTTCTCCGTAAGTGGCTGATTGACAGGAATCAACTCTCTTTCAAGTCAGCTGGGGTTTTTTTCTTGCTTTTTGTTGGGTTTGTTTTTGGGGGGAAGGTTGATTTGGTTTGTTCTTTTTTGTTTGTTTGTTTGTTTGTTTCCCGTTTTTTATTTGGTGGGCTTTCTTTCTTGCAAACTGAAGCATATTTTGTATGGGAACAAAATCTAGGCAGCTCAGTTTTGCTAGTATTGACTGTGACAGCTGACAAATAACCCTGCGCTGTAACCATGACGTGAGCGCAGCAGTTGGTCGTTAATAGATGAGTCAGCAATGCTGCATGCTACCTTCCTAATGAGACAGTATATTACCCAATGTTCTTTAGCTGTTCGTAATCAAGATCACTCCTTGATCTGTTTCTCTCTTTTGGATAATATACCTCTTTCTTAATGTCATAAAATGAATATTAGTATATAACCCTTAAACTACAACTGCTTCTCTTTCATTTGATAGACTGAACAGCTGCAACTTGTACATTTCCCACATACCTTGCTTTTGGGAAGTACAGCACAGACACAGCAATGAGCTGGAGGATAATTGCAATCCTGCCATCCTAATCACTGCTTGGGGGAATAACCAAAATCTCTAACTACACAAGGGACAACCAACCAGCAGCTGCTGTGGACTACAGGTTCTCACAGAACTAGAAATCCAGCAGGATGCTTTCTCTCTCCTAAAGAAATATGGAGCTTAGATTTGTTACTGTGAACAGTATATCCAAACAGAAAGATACTAGAGCACATGCTGCCACACGTGGTGCTCGCTTAGCTGTGTGCATGCTTGATAGCATCGCTATCAAGGAAAAGTTACAGAATCACAGAATGGCTTGCGTTGGAAGGAACCCCATGGATCACCAAGTTCCAACCTCCCTGCCACGGGCAGAGCCACCAATCTCCAGATCTGGCTCTAGGCCAGGTCAGTAGAAACCGCTCCAGTGCTTCCTCATGATAGTCATCTAACGCAGCAGGTAGCGTAGTGCCACTCAGAAGAGAGTGCCTCCAGGAAGGGCATGTATTGAACACCACACATGGCCCTCTCCCACATCTTGCTGACAAAGGAAAGGCCGCCACAAGATGTGATTTTTTTAAATCAACCTAAATGTTGAGTACAGTTAAATAAAATGCAGGCAACCAGGTAGTAGAATTATCTGGGAACTGTCTATATCAGACTTCTTTGGCTGCTACTTTTTACTCCTTCCCTTATTTCCATCTCTTTCAGCAATAGAATGAAACAAAGCTTTTCTGCCACCCTAGAATAATGGTTCCCAACCTATCACTAGGACACCAGACTCCCTTTTGGTCTGCATTTTAACGAGTTGGGAGAGGTACTTCTTACTGTACTGGTACTAAGAGATGCAAGTCCAGGATTTTCAGTTGGTACCTTCACCAAGTAACACTAATTTGACTTTATGAGAAACGGAATTCTCCGTTTACCAGCTTCTGATTCAGTTTACATGGGGCAATTCTCATCTTGTCCCACCAGTCCCCCTCCTGCTCTGGAGATGAACCCCCTATCATTTCTCACTTCTCCCCCCAGACTCCAAACTCTTGAATCTATTAGATACGGGGGATATTGTTAATTGTTCTTTTAATAGACATGAGCCATTAAACAATCAAAAATTCTTGTGCATCTATTAGAGACTTACCTCTGTCCCTCCAGACAAAGCAAGAGTCCTCACCCAACCCAAAGAAAGGAAACGCAAAGAAGATAAGATTTTGATTGCATAAGAAATAGCATCTAGGTTATCTGAGGTGCATGTGGAAAGTCCTACAGCAAGATACTGAGCTCTTTATAATACTGGCATTCAGGAGAGAGGCAATGATACGTTTTGTTGCATCTGGACTTTCTGATCTGGCCTGATCTGTGCCAAGGACACCACACCTCTTTGCCTGCACAGCCTTTCATGTAAACTAGTTTGAAATGTAATGGGGAGGAGGGACAGAGCCAAAGAAATGTTTAACTTGATTGTCCTCATCAGTAGCAGTAATCTATTCACACAGAAGCATCCCAAGTGCTAGCGATGTGCTATCGTTAAGGCCCTCCTTCCTGCGAGTTAGTTATTAAATGCTGTAAGTTATTTATAAGCATCATTTGTAATAAACCCCACAGGCAGTGAGGGACACTTTGTTTTTCAATCACTTGTAATAGTTTTTGTGGGGTGAGATGGTTAACTATATCTGAATCTTTTCAGTGTGTCCCTCAGTTTAGCAGCTTTTGGACCTAAATTTGCCTCAGATTTTTCCTTTCAGCAGAATTTGGAGCTATCCATGTGATGTATTTCCAGGGCGAGCCATCATCTTGTACTTCTGCAGGCAAGGCAGGAACAGCAAGGATGTTACACGAGGAGCATGAGCTCCCTCAAACTGTACTGTGGAAAGGCCTGGCAAACCCAGACACTAACCCAGTGACCACCTCCATCTCCAGCAGCGCTGAAACACACCAGGGAAACTGCTTTCATTTATTGGAAACGCATAAATCTCTTGCAGCCACCTTTTGTGGTTGGCCGACAGCAGCCAAGAGGGTGTTATTTGTAAAAAGGACCTGAGAGGTTCCCAGTCTCCTGAAAGGAGACATGTTTAGACATCTGAAGAAGGAAGGTGAGTCCTTGGACTTGTTCAGCCCCTTTTTATTGCTGGAGACGCTGCTGGTCGTCTCCTTTGCTGCAGTGCTTGAGCTCAAATTGAACCTTGGCAGTAGCCCAAGCACACAGGGTTCACCTCCAGGCCTGGCACCTCAGTGCACCTTCAGGCAGCCCAGGGGCCTCTTTGGGCCTTCTGCCTCAACAGTGGGCCACATTTTCCCAGTGGCCTCTCTCTCTGTCTGCTTAAAGAAGTATTTTAAATCAGCAGCCCCTCTGAAACATTTCTCTGCAGCAGTGAGGTTTGGGCATGAAGGGAGAAGAGCCTGGGCTGCGGCTCAACCAGGTGCTGGACTCAAGGCTGGGGGACCTGCCTGGGTGACAAAGACAGTTCTGGGGCTGCTTCCAGATGCCCAATGACCTCCTGAGCACAACGGACACTTTAAATAACAGCCAGCTCCGACAGCCACTACAACCAGCCCTGATAGAGCAGAAACATCTTCCTCATGCCATGGGATCCAGGCACGCCCCAGAGAAGGCAGCCACGTGGAGAAGCCTTTTTCACTGTCCCAAACCAAGCCACAGCCCCACCGTTGCTCCCCTCCAGTGTCAAGTCAGCACGTGAGCAATGAAAATCTCCGGGCTCGCCTCCTTCCCAGGAATGCCTGTCAAAGCCCAGGCAGCTATTCACCCAAAGTACCAATTTTATAGTGCCGTGTGTGTCTATAATCTATTTACCAGCATTCCTACTTCAGTATGTGCCTGTTAATAAGATTAGTAATTAAAAAGCTTGATAGGAATTGGCAAGCATGCCTCCGCCTTGCCCTCCCCTCGCAGCTGGGCTGGCGTGGAGGCGGCGTAGGGCTGGCAGAGCACCTGTGGGCCGGCAGTGGCAACAGGACGGCTGCCCACCTGCAGGACATGGAGAAGGCCCGGCCGCTGTGGGACAACCCCTTGCAGTTTGTTTTTGCCTGCATCTCTTATGCCGTGGGGCTGGGGAATGTCTGGAGGTTCCCCTATTTGTGTCAGATGTATGGAGGAGGTAAGTGTGGTTTATGTTTCTTGCTTTCTGCTTCTAGAAGTGTGATGATGAGCTCCAGAAGTGTTTTGACCTTGTTGACCCCACCAGGGTCCGGAGCAGGGCAGGACATCAGGTTTTTCTTCTGCTTGTTTCAGGAGGAAAGTTCCTTGTACTGTGCAAGAAGGGGACAACACACAGCTGGTTCAGGCTTTGTCTGCTTTATGTGTTCTTTAGCATAAGATATTCACCTGACTCCTGCCCCTACACAGCACTCATTTCACAATGTACAATGAAACAGTGGGAAGCCCCATGTATTGTGAAAGGAATGGAAGAGGATGAGAACTATAAGTCCATATGATATTTACATATTGCTTTCCTGCCCCCTCGAGCCATTCTGAAGGCACCAGAAATGAGTTCAGATCCTCACAAGTTCACTGAGAAGTAAATGAATCAAGTAAGAGGTGGGGAGATGCTCACACTGAGCTGATTGAAGGATCTACTGTAACATATCAAGGAGCTGTCGTTAACATGTTGTCCTTTATACAAACCTTACTTCGGGAGGTGATAAGTTGGCTGCAAAGCTGCCTTGAATTTGGATGAAAATCCTCATCAGCAGGTGGTCCTGTGCTAATGCCTCACAGGAAGCTTTGATAACAGGGAATAAATGGGCTCCAAAATGCCCATCCCTCTCCTAGGTCCAAACTGAAGAAAGATGATGTCCAAATCATATAGCATCCATGGGTGTTGTTCCTTAGAAATTGAAAGTCAGCTAATTGAAAAACACCACTAACAATCTCTTCTGGTACATAACTACCTCTGGTTAACTGTCATTTACTGAAGAACTGCCTGTACAGAAACTGCCTGTTTTCATAAACCATCCCAGTTTTATACTACTTCTCATGCTGTATCTGTTGTCGGAGCATTGGACCCATCTTATTCATGCATTAAGTGACATGATCAGTATCTGCCTCATTTACTGCTGCTCTGCTTCTGACTTTTGTTCCTTTCAGGAAAGAAACACACAGAGATGTTTCAGTTCTTTCTGTTCATTTTGTGCAATGAACGTTGACTCATGGCTTGCTTTTAAATGCAGGGGTGGAAGGACTTGGTTCATGCTGGTTGTTGGGAAGCCAGCTCAGTGCTGGGACCACATTAGAGCTGCCCTGAGGGACTGGGTCAGAAAAGCTCAGATAATGCCATGGACAAAACTACAGCAGAAATGCTGCTGTGTGCAAAGCTTTCTTAGCCATTTGGTTGGCGACCCTGCACATAGCAGGGGGCTTGAAACTGGGTGATCATTATGGTCCTTTTCAACCCAGGCTATTCTATGATTCTATGATTCCTGAGGGCAGAAGTGATGGAAGGGCTGGATTCTGGGAATACTTTTCAAGGCAGAGGTTTTGGAGAGTAAAGGCCTCATGTCTGACACTGAGCTCTGGCACAACACTCAGGTGCCTGTAGGCAATTAAACCACACGTGATGGGCACTCCAACAGCTCATCTTGGCAGGCATCCTGACAGACAGCAGAACTCAAACACTGGGCAGGAGGTTTTGTGGTTTGCCCTCACGTGAATAGCGTAGTAGACGGTGAAAATTCTCTGACATGACCCAAAGTGGAACATTTGATCAAACCAAAGAAAAAGAGTAAATAAAATCAAGTGTTTTCTGAACAGTTTTCTGAACTGTTTTCCTAAGAGCAGTTTCTCCACTAGTTCTGTCCTCCTGGTTGAATTTCCCAGGGGAGGAGCAGCTCTCCCTGCTGTTTGCCTAAAACTCCTGCAGCGGCCTTTGCTTCTCCTAATTACTTTCACTGCCCTCTTAGAAAGCATTGAGTGCCTTTCCAGGGGGCCGCAAGACCCGCAGCAAACAAAACAGTGCTGCAGGAATTCAAACGCTGGGTATGCCAGGCACCGGGGGATGCTGGCGGCCGCCCCTTAGCCTCCTCCTTGCAGGGAGCACGGCCAGCCCTGTCCAGTCCAGCAGATGGATTGCCTCCCTTGCGGCATAGGA